>BMAC01000473.1:329913-350523 GCA_014905375.1 Phtheirospermum japonicum
TCCATCCTTTTAATAATTCCATTAAAATCGAATTCCTCGTCATCTTCATCCCCTACTTTAATTAAATCAGAAGAATAAGCAACATTCTTTTTCGAACTAGAAGTGACATGTTCCATCTCGTATTGCTTGAGATTTCCAACTAAGGTGTTGAAATCGATGTTATCAACATCCTTGGATTCTTCTATTGCCACCACCTTCATGCTATACTTCTTTGTAATGGATCTTAGCAATTTTCCTACAAGACGAGAATTTGTTATGGTTTCACCCAACTCTTTGCACTCCTCTGTTATTTCCGCCAATCTCACAGAGTAGTCCATGATAGATTCTTTTTCATTCATTCTCACAGCCTCAAATGTAGACAAGAGCATTCTTAGTCTGGATTTCTTCACGCTTGTTGTTCCTTCACACACCCTTTGGAGTGCGTCCCAAGCATCCTTTGCCGACTCACAGTTTTTGATGATACGATAGTAGCTTGCATCAACATATCCGCACAAGGCGTTGATGCATTTAGAGTTCCAATTTGCAGCAGCTGCTTCATCGGCAGTCCAATCTTCCTCCTTCTTGGGAATGGCATCCCCCTCGCCATCCGTGACACGTGGCTTTTTCCCATCCAACGAGGACGGTCTTCCAAACTCGTTCATCCATGCTCTTCAAGTGCCACCTCATCCTCTGTTTCCAGAGAGAATAATTCTCACCATTAAGGATTAAAGGCCTCGGGTTGCCTTGAGCATCCATAGCACCTAAAAAATAAGGATCAATACTTAAGAGATTAAGTAACCCGCTCTAGATGCCAATTGTTTAATTAGAAGGTTTATGGATATAAGAATAATTCTCAGATTTCACGATGTTGTTAATTAATGTTAACAACATCAGATTATCAACATCGATTAGAACAGAATATAAACGTGCAGCGGAAAATAAAAATAGAGAACACGATTAAACAAATTCAGTTCACAAGTAAATACTTGTGAACTTGGGTGTTTGTACCCGTAAACTATATTACTTTCAATTCACGTTCAGTACACAATTATAAAGTAATATATGAAAACTAAATATCAAGAAACTTGATACTAAATACTTGTTGCCGGAATGGCAAGATCTCTTCGATTGGTCACGCAACTTCCAAGATCTTGTTACTCACGAACGTTGGCTCCAAGTAGTTTTCTTCACCGTGTTCTTCTTCCTTTCTTGTGCGTCTTCTTGCGTCGATTCTCCTCCAAGAATTCCGTGCGTAAATCTCTAATAAAATCACGTCTCTCAAGTGTAGGATTACTTGTGTCTTAAATAGACAACTAAGAATCCTAAACTTGGTAAAATCCTAAAAACAAACCATAAACACAATCTAGGAATAATTTAAAGTCTTGTGCATAAACTAGGAAACATAAAATTGTCCTAAATCTAGTTCCCTAATTTATTTTGTGCCCAAGAAAGGCAAATAACAAAATAGGAATTATTGCCAAGAATAAATTCCTCAACAAACCAGGTCTCATAATTTATTTGGCATGAATGAGTTTGTTAATATTTATTATTTGCCAAGGTGAAACCATATGAATTTCAGTTAATTATAGAGAGGTCTCACAATGATTTGAGTTGCTCATAATTGTTACTTATATTTTTAATTTATAATTTGATGGAGTTGCCTCRGGGATGTMTTATCATATATATGGTTAAATGAAATAAAGGGGGTGTTACTTATTTGTCATATGTYRTGGGTAGTATTTATAATTGTCGATTGGATAATGGATTATAAAGGGCTTGTTATTTAGTTTTGATAGTATTATATTGAGGACGTGTGATTAGATGATTTTGAAACATCTTTYTCTTATTCCYAAAAAYATGCATGTATAAATCAGGGATCATGTTTATATGATATGCGTATGGCTTATTTGATTTAACGTGATTTGTTCGGTTTAATGGATTTTTATGAAGATTATTCTCATGGTATATGGTTTGTGATAAATTTTCGAGGGCTGCCCTATGTGTTGACTTAAGTCTAACTCGAGATCGGTCAATTCAAACAAGCGCGATGAGGTCGCGTGTCCAGATATTCAGGGATGATCCGTTTTGTTACTCGAAATTTAAGGTGATGAAGTAGTGTATCAACAAAACAAAACAAAATCATCAAAAATCGAGATAAGTATTTGTTTTGTTTAGATGTGTTTAAATGAGAATGGTGTGGATTGGTTGATTGATATGGTTTTCATATGGAATACTTGCTTATTGACTTGATTTACATGGAGATAGACTTATGGTTTATTTGATTTAATAGAGATAAACGTATATTTTATGTGATTATATTAAATATTAATTATCCATGGGGTTGGATAGATTTGGTTTTGAAATTCTTTCATGGTTTTGATAGAATGAATGATGAGATATTAATCATGCGTATAGAGTGCTAATTGGATTTATGTGATTTTATTTTGTGGGGACATGCATGTGGTTTAACATTTGGTTGATGAGAACTTATTTTGATTTTATATGGTTATGACACACTAAGAGTTGCTCATCCTTTCAAATTCCCGTATGAAAATACTACACTGCCACACTTCAGTAAATTGGTCATAACTCACTGTTGGAAACTAGACTCGAAGGGCTTTCCAGTGGTATGTGGTTTGGTTTTTAATTTATTGCCAATCAAAGCAGTTTAATCTTCAAAGTTGGAATACATGCTGAGAACTTTGTGTCAGTTTTGTTTTGATCCTATATGGCTTGATGGTGATATGATATTTGTGGTTGTGAGAAATGGAGACTTTTGATGTGAAAAATGCTTGATTAACTTGTTATTGGCGCAAGTAAGGTTGTGATTGTATGATATTTTCTATGATTATGCTAACGAATTTGGGTGCAGGGCCTGTTTAGGCCGTATTAACCTAGGGTTAATTTGTGGGTTGCCCGACATGTAATTCGGAGATGGGTAACCAAATGTGAAGAGGTCGCCAATGTTTAAGGCCATGTACCAGGTCGCGCGTTTCAAACATTGACAAAAAGGAGATCGGGGAATTATGTTACCTAAAAACAAAAGTGTCGAGGAGAGGTGAATTTTCCTATAGCATCAATATGAATACGTATCGGGTACGCTTTTTGAAATCTCATGAAAGAGACGGTTTTCCATTTTATGCCCTATTTATTTTTATGGTTGAGCATGGAGGCAATAATGGATTTATACGATTTAAATGATTATAGTGTGTGATTCAATTTAAATGGTTTTATGATCTGAGTTACGGGGAATACGTATAATTAATATGTTACGGTCTTCGCGACCTCCTTACGGTCCCGTGCGACCTCATTATGCAGAACAAGGTATGGCTTTATGGTTATGAAAATATTTAAGCCTCAACGGCCAGGGATTTTATGGGTTTTATGTTTAAATTCCGACGCTTTCATTAGGTCGATGATGGTTTAATTCCGACGCTTTCATTAGGTCGATGATTGTTTAATTCCGACTTCTGGCTTGTAATCGACTTATGGTCGATGATGGTTTAATTCCGACGCTTTCATTAGGTCGATGATGGTTTAATTCCGACGCTTTCATTAGGTCGATGATTGTTTAATTCCGACGCTTTCATTAGGTCGATGATGGTTTAATTCCGACGCTTTCATTAGGTCGATGATGTTTAATTCCGACGCTTTCATTAGGTCGATGATGATTTAATTCCGACGCTCTCATTAGGTCGATGATGGTTTAATTCCGACGCTCTCATTAGGTCGATGACGATTAAATTCCGACGCTCTCATTAGGTCGATGACGATTAAATTCCGACGCTCTCATTAGGTCGATGACGATTAAATTCCGACGCTCTCATTAGGTCGATGATGATTAAATTACGACGCTCTCATTAGGTCGATGATGATTAAAGCCTGACGCTCCCATTAGGTCGGCAACGGTTTTTATGGTTATGGGCCGACGCTTCTATTAGGTCGGTGATGGAGTTTGTGGTTTGAAAGTTGTATTTTTGTGGCGGGAGAAGGTAACTCTGGACCGGAGGGCACTTCTCCCGGCCAGGCGATCTTGTGAAATGTTTGAGGCAAGTATTGTGTTTTTGTGGCGGGAGAAGGTAACTCTGGACTGGAGGGCACTTCTCCCGCCCGAGAGTTGGTTGTGATGTGAAAGTGGTTGTTTCAGTGGGCCGACGCTTGTTTTAGGTCGGCGAGGCGGGAGAAGGTAACTCTGGACCGGAGGGCACTTCTCCCGTACAAAGTTTGTGATTGTGGAAAGTGGTGGTTTTTGTGGCGGGAGAAGGTAACTCTGGACCGGAGGGCACTTCTCCCGCACAAAGTTTGTGTTGAAAGGTTGTGGTGAAAGTTTGTGTTTGTGGTAAGTGTTGTGGCGGGAGAAGGTAACTCTGGACCGGAGGGCACTTCTCCCGCACAAGAAGATCATGGAAAGTTGTGAGAAGTGATAAAATGTTGTTTTAAGAAGTTGTGTTTTTGCAAAGAAGAGGTAGTTGTGTTTTTGTGATGAGAAGTAGTTGTGTGATGAAAGTAGTGTTAAGAAGTTGTGTTTTTGTGTTAAGAGAGTTTGGTATTTTTTAAATGAAGTTTGGCGAGTTATATTSATGATTTATGYTTAAGTGGTTATYATYTTTTACTTARYATTTGGGAAGAGTATGTATGATTTACATATCTTTTTCAGGCTGTTGTATTGTGGTATGGATGGTGTTTCTGTGCGAGCTAATACGTTTTATATGCGAGCTGAACTTAGCTCTATTGGATTGTGTATAAGTCATGGTTTGAATATTCTTTCAAATCTCATGGTCTTATGAGGCTATGAAGTATGAGTGTGATTGATTACGAATTCGTGCGACCTATGTGCGAGTCAGGTTTATTTGGCTAATATGGGTTAGCGAGTTTATTTTGTTGATTCGAATTTATTTGGTTAATACGGTTTACTTGATTGATTTGGTTTGTTTTGTTTATTTGGCATTTAATTTAATATGTGTGAAATACTTGGTTGCATTAACTTGGGGAACTGAATGGTTTTTCTGGGTCATGTGTGATTTGATGTGGTTTTTGCTTGATTCGGCATATATTTTATGAGTGTGTTATGGGCTAACAATTTTGTTAGGTTGGTGATGGTTTATATGGAATGGGCTGATACTTTTAGTAGATTAATGATGATTTGTGGGTGCAACGGTTTACTGGCCGACCTATTTTAGGTCGATGATATCTTTATGATTTATGGCTTTATGGGTTTCTGTGCCTTTATGGTTAATGCAGTCTTAGGCCTTGATGGGCTATTATGGACTATGATGTGGGGTCTTGGCGAGTTAATGAAATGATTATTGTTATAAGGCGATGTTTAAGTAATGGTTTGTGGAGTGAAATGAATTTTTGATCGACCTGTTTTAGGTCGAGTAAGTGACTTATGGTGTTCTGAATTTTCATAAGCATTCAATTGTATTTTCTTGTGTTATTGTGCTTGGTTATAACTTCAGGCTGCGGAGGGAAGGCTGTATGGTTTTAGGTCGTCAGGTATGGGTCTGGGGACTCGCAGGAATATGTTCTTGGGTAATGAACGAGCTCAACGAGCTGATCTTTTTGAGGTCGCAATTTTATGTGGTAAATTCTTATGGGATGATTGATGTATAGCTTGGTATATCAGGTTGGATGATTGATGTAGAGTGGTGAGGTGATTTGTGCGTGTTGTGTGTTTTATATGTTTATGATTACATTTTTGAAATTATTGAGTTCGAATGTGATTTTAAGTCGGTGGATAAAAATTGTGTTTTCAGATCGTCATATATATAGTTGTGAACTTGGTCTGGGGACTTGTAGGTTGTCTCTCGCAAGGTGATCGTGCTATTTTAAAAAAATAAGTGAGCTCAGTGAAGCTGTACTTTTGCAGGTTGCATGTACATTCTATAATTTACTGTGGAAAGATGAGTGTTATAACTCGGTTTGTTGAGCTGTGTGATTTTGATGTGTGGTTTGGTAAGGTAAAATGATGATTTACTTATTGTTTTTGAAGTGGTTGTGCTCTTGTAATTTTATTTTTACATGTCCTACCTGATTTCGTGCCTCAATCAGCTAGAACATGGGGGACTAGCTGATGCGGACCAAAATATCCATACGTAATATTATTTGATTTACGAGGTTATTTGTGGTAAGCGACCTCATTTATGGGAGAGGGTGTTCCTCCTAGAAGATGAGCGAGCTGTGTTTTGATTTTGAGAAGTGAGCGAGCTGTTTTGGTATTAGCGAGCTGTTTGTGAAGAGTAGTGACCTGTAGTATGGGGATGATTTTTCATATAGGGTCGTGATCTCTTGTAATTTGGGCTGAGTACTTGAGCCTATTTGTGGGTTTGATGTACGTGGATTTTTATGGGCCTGGTGGGCCGTAAGCTCCGACTTATTTTGGTACTTTATTGAGAGTTTTATTATTTATGAGAATTTACTATATGGGAGGAATTCTAATTATAAGACAGTTGTGGTATTTATGGAATTGTGGTAGGAGAAGGTAACCCTTGCTGGGGAAGGACTTCTCTTGTATCTATAAAAGGAGGTGCATACCTCTCATTATTTTCATGAGCTAATATTGACTTAAGTATCGGAGAGTCTTAACGGGTTGGGGGGTGGGACTCCTACCCGTTCGAGACGCTGTTTTGCAGGATCAGCAGGTCGCCAGGAGATTCGAGGAGGGCTTCCCAGGTCGCTGTAGCATATTCAGAAGTAATTACAGGTCACTGATCTCTTTTGAGGTTAGTACCCCCTTTATTTGGTAACCCAACTTTTTGAACTTATCAGTGTCAATAGTATTAACTGGGTGAATATGTATTTGTATTAGGTTCACTGCGAAAATAAGTTGAGTACAAAAAATAAAAAATGCATATACTACCGATCTTATTAGTAACTATCTCTTTATTTTATTATGGGAAAGTTCCCATACAAATACATAATCCTCATTTACAATTTAATCCATTGACTCTTTTTATTCTCATATAGTCCAAATACTTCCTATTTAATCAAAACTTACATTTAAATTGTCAATACATATAAACACATACATACTAACTATTTTTTCAATTCTCAACCATTATTATCCTTGAAAGTCATTTCATTGACCTAATTAAGTCATAATAAAGGAACACGAAACTACTCGTTGGCCGTCAACACGACGGTCATGGGGCAGCCTCTTCCATCTTCTCCGACAACGGATACACCCAATAAAATCATCAACGATCCACCTGCAAATTAGTTGAACAAACCACCTCTGCAAAATCACCCCATTAACCCTTTTTGATTTTCGGATTTTGCATACCTTGCTCGGTCTCCCTTCGATCCATCAACCTCCATCCACAGCATTTTCTGTTGTGCAGCCGCCTTCATCGCTGTCTCAAGAGACTAAATACTCAAGTCGTCGTCACTTCGGCTGATAGCAAGGGTTGGCCAAACCTCGCGTGTGAAGCAAGCGGTCAATCCTTGGGCCTATGCCCAATATTTTTGTTGTTTGTAGTGTTGTTCCAAGCTAAAATGGGTAGCCAAAGCCCATTTTGAATTGGCCAAGACTGTCTGTGATTATGATTACGTAATTTGAGACAGTAAGTGATGTTTGACCATATCGAAAATACTAGGAATTAAAACTGATTTAGGCTATTGAACAATTTTTACATTGGAGGAAATATACGATGTTCGATTTTTTAGATTAGATTTTAGTTTTTTTGGCCGACGGAGGTGATGTGTCACTGGAATTTTATATTGTGAAAAATCATTTCAATATATTATGGAATTTAATAAAGGGTTAGTATGAAATTCAATAGGCGTAGTGTAGAATCCAATAATATAGTTTTTTTTTTATGAATGTTAGTACAAAATTTTACACGAATTCTGAATTTACACGAGTAGTCCTGAATTATATGAGTAGTTCTGAGATTTACACTTAGTTCTGAATTTTTGAAGAATAGTTCTGAAATTTACATGAGTAGTTCATCAATTTACACGAGTAGTTTTGAATCTACACGAGTATTTTTGAATTTACATGAGTAGTTCTGAAATTTACACGAGTAGTTTTGAATTTACACGAGTATTTCTGAATGTACATGAGTAGTTTTGAATTTTATACGGATAGTTCTAAATTTTCGAAAAACAAAACAAAATAGTTATAAAGAGTAATTTAGTACTTTTATATAATTTTTGAATTAAATGAGAAGTTGATATTTCAATGCCCTATTTGAAAAAAAATATTTCAATGATAGTTTATATGAAAATTGACCCTATTATTGTTACTAAAAGATTTTAATACGTATTCAATCACCAATGCATTTTCTATTTCTGGTGTAACTCACAATTTCAAGTACAGCGAAATATCCAAAGACATCCCGTAAATTTAGAGAAGTTGTCGTCACACTACGTCCATACACGACACACATGCCATGCAATTACTACATAGGAACGTGCAAATTTGTTTTTGTGTTGTGGTCCTATAGAGAATGAATGAATGAATGGCCCCCATCCCACCGCGTAAAACACGTGTATCTGATATTCTCTTCACAATTTCGGAGGAATTAAAAAAACACAAAAAGAAAAACATGATTGCATAAAGAAAAAATTGAATGCTCCGACAGACATAACAATCACCACTACTTATTGGTATATAAAATATTATTCGCATCTGGCAGTTCACTATTAGTAGGATCAAATAATGAGGGTACTCGGAGAATCTTGAATTCTTTTACTCTGCCAGTCAAATCTCTGTTTTTCCTTTTTTGCTTCCCGTGTACTGTGAATAAATCTTGAAGAACCCATTCAGAAACAAAGGGCCGCTTTAATTCTGGGTTGATTCATCAATCTTTGAGCACAATTCCAAGTATATCCTCTTTTACCCCTTATCCCCCACTTGCACTTTTAGTATTGTACTTTCTTGAATTCCAGCGCACGAGTTTATATATGAATGAATATACTTATTTGAAGTTGTTTGCATGCGGAAACTGTTTTTTTTTTTTCTTCTTCTGGGATTTCATTATTAGTTCTGAAGTTTGTTTTAGTTAACTTCAATTAATTACTGTCCTCTGTTGAGGAGTTTTATCTTTTGTTCGGGTTTTTGTTTAATTCTTGAGTGGGTTCTGAAAGTAGGTTTTTTGGGGGTTCTTTGAATTTGGTGTGAGTTGGTCGAGAAAGTTTAGAGCTTTCTTGCTGATTTGGATTAGGTTGAGAATTTTGGTTGAAATCTGGATCTTTTTAGTGTAAATTCAGTTTCTTGTGTTTTAGTCACTAACTAGATCTACCCAGAAAACATATCGCAGCATAACTGTTAGTCTCTTGCTATAAATCGGGAGTTGTCATTGGCTTGACTAATTAATTTTGTTGATTATTAATTAATTATGTGTACCTGCGGTACGAATGAAACGTCATCTTATCTTATGATGTTTGTTTGATTGTTCAAAGATAAGAGGAACAAGAAATCTTGTCGAATTCTAATTGTTGACATATACGATGTTTTCTAGCTAGTATTTGAAAAGGGCCTAAACATGGTAAAAACTGCTTGTGCAGGAAATTCTTATTAGATACTTAGCCAAATTGATAATCGTACGCGAATGAGCCAACCCAAGATTAAGCGTAGAATCGGGAAGTATGAGGTCGGAAGAACAATTGGGGAGGGAACATACGCAAAAGTTAAATTCGCTCGAAATTCCGAGAACGGACAATCTGTGGCTATCAAGATTCTCGACAAAGATGCTGTCTTAAAGCATAAAATGGCTGAACAGGTTAAATTTTCATTTTTCACTTTGTAATTTGTTGGTGAAATGGACTTGGATGAGGTCTAACATAATCTTGTGCACAAATTCGGCAGATTAAGCGGGAGATTGAAATAATGAAATTGATTAAACATCCAAATGTTGTGCGCATAGAAGAGGTAGACTTTCTAACTTTTTTTTTTTAATTCAATCCAACTAGATACTTATCTGTCAAATATTTAATATTTGCAAAACTCACTCATCCAGTTTGTTTATTTTCTTTATTCAGGTGATGGGGAGTAAGACAAAGATATTTATTGTTTTGGAGTTTGTCACCGGTGGAGAACTCTTTGACAAAATCGTAAGATTATAAATTTGTCACGCGTTGTAAATATTATTTCACTGGAAGCTACTGTTCCTTAGCTGAGTTAAAAATGTGTGACTATGAAGGTAAATCATGGAAGGATGCGAGAAGACGAAGCTAGAAGATATTTTCAGCAGCTCATCGATGCTGTCGATTATTGCCACAGTAGGGGGGTTTTTCACAGAGATCTGAAGGTAGTTAAATTTGAATTTTAAATAATTTTTCGTATTACTAAAATTTAAAATTAAAGTTGAATCTGTCTGCGTTATGCTTTACACTGTCTTTATTACTGGTGCAGCCCGAAAACTTACTGCTGGATGCTGCTGGGAACTTAAAAGTTTCTGATTTTGGATTAAGTGCTTTGTCACAGCAAGTCAGGGTAAATATCAGATCTTAATAGTTTAGAGTTTAGAGTTTTTACCTCTTCACATTTACGGTTTGCAGATGAAAGTATAGTTTCTGTTTATTACATTAAGTTGTTAGTGTATAAGTTTGTTCAAAGCTTTCAATTATTGGCATTCTTGAGCCATTTTTGAATAGTACTTTCACAAAGATAAATAAATAAATAAAGTTGGGTTTCTTATAAAATATAAAAATATGAAATATTAAAATATTAATTTGGCAGGATGATGGTTTGCTGCATACTACCTGTGGAACTCCAAACTATGTCGCTCCTGAGGTATATTGTATTATATATGCACATTTTTTCTCTTATTTCGTGCGCTTATTCCTTTTTTTTTTTCTATGGTCTGATAAATGCGATTAAAATCTGCAATAGGTCCTTAATGATCGAGGCTACAATGGAGCAACCGCAGACCTGTGGTCGTGTGGAGTTATACTTTTCGTATTGCTTGCAGGTTACTTGCCTTTTGATGATTCTAATCTTATGAACCTATATAAAAAAGTGAGCACTTTTAGGCAAATTCAGTTTTATATTATTTACCACCTATGTATCTTTTAATAGTTTCAACAATTTTTTATTGTTAACATGTGCAGATATCTTCTGCTGAATTTACCTGTCCTCCATGGCTTTCCTTTGGTGCCATGAAATTGATTGCACGAATCCTGGAGCCGAATCCCGAGAAAGTAAGAATATAACTACAAATGTGTATTATAATCTTCTTTATTCTTAGCCGACAACAAGTCTTTTTCTTGTTTATATGATCATCTTGATTTACTTCTGCACGTCGTGTGATCCTTTATGATAAAGAAAAATCCCTGTATCTCAAACAGAGACCAACTTTTTATTGCTACTAAAACAATAGATTAATTTTTGAAAATTTTAACACTTTTGCATTTGTGCAGCGCATCACAATCGCAGAAATTTTGGAGGATCAGTGGTTTAAGAAGGATTACAAACCGCCGGTGTTTGACGAAAAAGAAGATGCACGTTTGGATGACGTGGAAGCTGTATTCAAGGATTATGAGGTATATACTTTCTTTCTACATTCCCTGATGGCACGGTATTTAATCGTTAAAAGTTTTCAAATAAAAATAAAATTGTGGTGTGGGCAGGAATATCATGTGACAGAGAAAAAAGAGGAGCAGCCAACTGCAATGAACGCATTTGAGTTGATTTCCATGTCAAAGGGTCTCAATCTCGGGAATCTATTTGATGTCGAGCAGGTTCGAGTTTTTTTTTTTTTTTTTTTTTTTAATAGTAAATTTTTTTGGTTTTGTTGAATTCAGAATGAAAGATTTGCTGATGTCATATTTAACTATGGAAAACATATATGTTCGTGATTCATCGTATACGATATATATAGGGATTCAAGAGGGAGGACAAGGTTCACATCTAAATCCTCGGCCAGTGAGATAATCAAGTAAAATCGAAGAAGCTGCTAAACCTCTCGGGTTTGATGTTCACAAGAAGAATTACAAGGTAATTAATTAGTGAATTTTCTGCATACTTATATCAGCTTTTTTTTTTTTTTTTGGCGCAGCAAATCTAAAACCATATTAAATTTTTCTTCGTGTTATTATTATTATTATTATTATTATTTTAATTCAGATGAGGCTTCAAAACATAAAAGCTGGAAGAAAAGGCAACCTTAATGTTGCCACTGAGGTATACATAATGCCGACAAAATGTTGATCTTTTGCTCTATTTAAGATGTATATTTGCTGATAACTGATGCATATTATTATGCGCTCGACTTAATCAGGTTTTTCAAGTCGCTCCGTCTCTGCATATGGTCGAGGTCAGAAAGGCAAAGGGAGATACTTTGGAGTTTCACAAGGTACATTACATTATATTTATCCGAAAACATTTTACGTTTATTCTGTTTTAGCCTACGTTTACCGATTCACATTTTTCTCGGTTTTCTTACCGATTTCTCCTTGCTTAGGCCAAAAAGACTAAATCTAATGTCCTAATTTCTTTTCTTTTTTTTTCCTTTTACTTTTTCATGTGCAGTTCTATAAAAACCTTTCGACCTCCCTAGAGGATGTAGTTTGGAAAACCGAAGAGGACATGCAAGCGATAAAGAAATAGAGAGGTTGCTGTAATAAAATACCATTTTTCTGCTTGCAATTGTTGTGTAATGTCTGTTTTCTCAATGTGTCTTTTGACTCTCTTGGGATTTTTTTTTTCTCCTTGGAGGGATTTTAGCTTTGAGTTGGGTTTCTGGTTGTTTATTGGTATAAAAGTTGGGAATAATGATGAGCTGTAATTTATCATGCATGTTTTCTTGGGCAAATGTAATCTTAAATGTAAATGAACAACTTTTACTTAAACCAAAAGTTCAATAAATGGGAACCGGAAAGTGGTCGAATGGTTTGATTAGAGGTTTGTTTTTAATTTCTCCTATTAGTTTCTACCGATATGACCAGTCAGGTCTTGCCACGTCATTTTTTCTCGCCCACCAAGGTTTGATTATTAATGACTATAGTTGAAATGATTTTTTAGTATAAGTAGTATTTGTGATACTATGATTTATGTAACGATTATATGTTTTTTGAGACCCAATGTAGGTATTATAGTTAAAGCCCATGCTTCTAACTAGAAAAAAAATTATGTTCAAACTTTTCAATACTAAAATTGAACACGTATGTTTCCTTCATTTTAAATTGCGCTAAATGGGGGCAAAAAATAAAGTTTACGAGAAACTAGAAATTAAAGGTTCGCAGTTTAAACTACATTTTGAATTCAAAAAACTATATAATAAAATCTTATTATATATATGTACGGGCGCGGTTTGGCCCATTTAAACATCAAAGTATCAAACTGAAGAGGGCGACGGTGTTAATTGATTTTTGAATAACGAATAATAATTTTACAAAAGCCTGATTCCCAATGCAACCATCTCCGCCGCCCGCCGCCAATTCCCTGTTTCTCAGCACCAGTGCCGCGAACTCAAGCTCATCGGTACTGGGACACTCAATGCCCACCAACTGTTCGTGAAAATGTCTAAACCAAATCACACTTGAGAAGGTACGATGACTAGTTATAACAAACCCAGTTATCAAGTCCTAGCTGACATTCTCAAATCATGCGCCGCAACATCAAACACCAACTTCGGAAAATCTCTCCATAGCCACGTCATCAAACTAGGTCATAATTCTTGCTGCTTTGTCACCAAATCCTTACTCAACATGTACGCCAAGTGCAAATCCCTCCAAGACTGCCAGAAACTGTTTGACCAAACCCACAGCCACAATGACACCGTCACTTGGAACATTCTCTTGTCCGGGTTCGCCTCATCAAGGCATCACGATCACAAAGTCATGGGTTTGTTCAACACGTTCCATGCCGCTCTGGATCCTAAACCCAGCCCCGTCACGCTTGCCATTGTTCTTCCCGTCTGCACCCGCTTTTCAACTCGGGATTCCGGAAAGTGCATGCACGCGTACGCGGTTAAGTCCGGAATGGACTCACAGACTTTAGTAGGAAACGCTTTAATGTCGATGTACGCAAAACGCGGACTCATTCTAGACGCGTCTGCTGTTTTCCGTGAACTTACCGACAAGGATGTTGTTTCGTATAATGCCGCAATTGCGGGTTTATCCGAGAATAACCTTTTCGAAAACGCGTTTGAACTCTTTCGCGAGATGATTAACGGGCTGGTTATGCCTAATTATGCCACCGTTGCCAATATCCTGCCTATCTGTGCTACTTTGGGAAGTAATGTGTTGGGGAAAGAGATACATTGTTATGTTCTGCGACGTGCCGAGCTGGAAAATGAAATTATCGTGATTAATTCTCTTTTGAGCTTCTATTTGAGAATCGGGCGAACACGAGACGCAGATTCTTTATTTGGGAGGATGAGATCCCGGGATTTGGTTTCTTGGAACTCGATGATAGCCGGGTGTGCTTCGAATGGTCAGTGGGTTAAAGCGTTGGATATATTTTGTGAATTTGCTGATAAGAAGATTGACTCTGTCACTGTGATTAGCATTCTTCGTGTTTGTGCTCAGTTACTTAAATTGAAAATGGGAAAGGAGATACACGGATATGTATTGCGGCATATTGTCCTGCATGAGGATATATCTGTCGGAAACGCCTTAATAAACTTCTACGCGAAATGTTTCTGCACAGAATCAACTTTCCGGGTTTTTTTACACGTCCCTCGAAAAGACTTGATATCATGGAATACGATGCTCGACGGGTTCGGAGTAAATCTACTCGAGAATCAATTTTCCGACCTTTTACGTTGGATGTTTGTTGACGGGGTAAAACCTGATTCAGTTACTATCTTAACCGTGGTGCAGTTATACTCTGGCCTCTCCAGAATAAAAAATGTTAAAGAAGCTCACGGGTTTTCATTGAGATCCTGTATTCTACTTATCAACAGCGAACCTACTCTCGGAAACGCATTGCTCGACGCGTATGCCAAATGCGGAAACATGGAGTACGCGTCAAAAATGTTCGAGAACTTCTCTGGGAATAAAAACGTGGTTACGTGTAATTCTATGATTTCGGGATATTTCAGTCACGGTTTGCATTCCAATGCGAGTATTATATTCCAGACGATGTCCGAAAAGGATCTCACCACTTGGAATCTCATGATGCGTGGCTATGCTCAAAACGAGTGTCTGGACGAGGCTATTAACTTGTTTCGGGAGTTAGAATTTCATGGACTTAGGCCCGACGCTATGACTATGATGAGCATTCTTCCCGTTTGCGGTCAAATGGCTTCGGTTCATTTTCTCAGACAGTGCCACGGATACATAGTCAGGGCTTGCTTCGACGATACGCATTTAAAAGCAGCTCTTTTAGACGTATACTCAAAGTGCGGAAGCATAAACAATGCGTGTAATCTCTTTCTGTCAACTCCTAGTAAAGACCTTGTCGTGTTCACAGCTATGGTTGGTGGATTCGCGATGCATGGAATGGGGAAAGAGGCTATTAGGGTCTTTGACCACATGCTTGACCGTGGTATCAAACCGGATCACGTTGTAATAACTGCCGTTTTGTCCGCTTGCCGTCACGCGGGTCTTATTAGCGAAGGGCTGATGATTTTTGACTCAATTTATCACGTGCATGGTTTGGAACCGAGCATGGAGCAATATGCTTGTGTGGTCGATCTTCTTGGTCGAGGAGGCCGGATTAAGGAAGCGTTCGCGTTCGTGAACCGAATGCCTGTCGAAGCTAATGCCAATATATGGGGTACGCTTCTTGGAGCTTGCAAAACCCACCATGATGTGGATACGGGTCGGGTTGTGGCGGATCGCCTTTTGAAGATTGAGACTAGTGATATTGGGAACTATGTGGTTTTATCGAATCTGTATGCTGCGGATGCGAGGTGGGACGGGGTGTCGGAGATGAGGAGGCTGATGAAGAGTAGGGACCTAAAAAAGCCGGCTGGGTGTAGTTGGATTGAGATTGGAAAGAGTAAGAATGCGTTTGTAGCTGGAGATTGTTCGCACCCGGAAAGGAGCGTAATTTACGGCATACTGATTCACCTTGATAAGCAGATCAAAGAGGTATATTAAGTTTACTCAAATTTATTGGTCTTTCGTTTCACTCGATAAAATACAGAGGCTTTAGCACCATAGCTTGGCTTACCATTTCTTTTCCTCATTGTCATAGGTAGTTAAAGATTTTATCGTAATTATTCAAATCTTGATTTTTCTGTTCTCTTGTAAAGAGTCGCGCATTTTCTCTTTTAGTTGGAGGAAAAAGCATTCCTTAAACCTCAGGAATCAGTGACTGTAATTCTGATCTTAGTGTAGATAGCCCCATTTATTTTAGATTTTAATGAAATTGCAAGTAAGTAATGAGTTTAATTTTTTATTTTTATTTTGTTTGGCAGGTGTGGGACATAACGGCAGGTATAGATGTGGTGGCTGCTTGTCCTTGAGAATGGTAAATAATTCAGAAGCTTATTACTCTGTGATGGTGCTGAAAAATATAAGCCCGGAAAAAGTGTTTTTTTTCTTTCCTAATTAAATAAAAAAAATTATCTGGGGTTTCCTCTAAATATTCCAAACCTTTGTGATTGTTTTTGTAATTATCTCTTAAAAACAAAATTTAAAAAACATAGGATGAATTTTAGGTCAATTTATCTCTGCAGATGTCTAGTTTGGTCACAGTAAACTGCACATAATGACCAACTGATGATTCATTCAGGAAAAAAGAAGCAACTTATGCCCTAGATATTCACAATCACTGATTTTCACACCAAGCAATCACATAAAATATACAAAAAAAGAAACAAAAAGAATACAGCAAATTCTTTACATGTCTATGTATACCTTGATTGCCTAACATCTCTTGTTGTTCTATGAGGGTTCATTTTCTCACTCGCACCGTTTTCCCTGTTAGCTTGAGCCAAAACCCTGGGCCCGTTTCCCGATGCTTGGAGTTCCTCGAGTGCAGCCAAAACCTCCGTCATTGCCGGCCGGTTCTTGGCGTCCGTGTGGAGGCACCGCAACGCAAGTGCAGCCGCAGCTTGGGCTCCCTTTTTATTGTACTGCCCGCCCAATCTCGAGTCCATGATTCTCAACACTTTTCTATTGTCACTTAGGAATGGCTTTGCCCAATCCACCAAGGTCTCTTCAGCTCCTCCCGCATTCTCGTCGCCCATTGCTCGTTTCCCGGATATCAGCTCCAGCAGAACAACACCAAAGCTGTAAACGTCGCTCATTGGAGTCAAGTGACCTGTTGCCACGTATTCTGGGGCAGCATAGCCTCGAGTACCCAGGACCCGGGTCGAAACATGGGTTCGATCCCCTTTAGGGCCTTCTCTTGCAAGCCCAAAGTCTGAAAGCTTTGCATTGAATTCCTACATATAAAAAAAAAACAAATCATTATCATCATAACTAGAAATGAGTGACATAACAGTGTTTGCAAAAAATTTTTTGCCTTACCGAATCAAGAAGCACATTGGACGCCTTTAAGTCCCGGTAGATGACATTTTCATCTAAATTGTGTAAGAAGGATAACCCTCTAGCAACATCAACCGCAATACGCATGCGTATCGGCCAAGGCATAAGTTGCACTCCTTCTGCGCGAATAAATGGATATCGTTACCAACCTTTTTACCTTAACTGCTACATAGGATTAGTCAGGAAATTGGAGTGTGCATAAATGAAATTTCACTCACTCCTAAAAAGATGATTCTCCAAGCTTCCTTTCGGCATGTACTCGTACACTAAAAGCTTATTCTCAGATTCCGAACAGTAGCCGATTAGCTTCACAAGGTTTTGGTGCCGCAGCATGCCTAAGTAGTTAACTTCTGTCTGTTAATTAAAAAAGAAATAAAAGTCATTGTTATGCTGGAAATTTGATTAATAGAAAATACTTCAAAATCGTGTCGAAAGGTATGAGGATGATGATGCACGTACAAGCCATTCCCGGTGACCTTGAAAGCTCTCTGGCTTGAGTTTTTTGACGGCCACTACCAACCCGGTTCCCGGTTTGCTGGGGGCGAACGTGTGCTCATCAATCCATCCTTTGAAGACGTAACCGAAACCACCCTCGCCAAGAAGACTATCGGACCGGAAGTTTCGAGTGGCATTCTTGAGATCACTTAAGGTAAAGGAATGGAGGTTGCCGGAATGGTTTTGCTGGTTTGAGACTGTGAGATCATTTTTGTCCGACTCTGTATCGCCGCTCGAGTGCTTATTATCTGAAAAATAATAAATGATGAAATCCTCGGGTATAAGTAACACTAGATATCCTCTTTTGTTTTATATATATTTTTTCTCAAAGCAAAATTGAGCACACATATATTGCAATTAAAATCAGGCACAACATATACTATCAACTAATTCAAAGTAACCGGAGATGAATGTGAAAATGAATACTAATAAAGAAGACTGCTTATCAATTAAAGATGAATTGTGACAAATTCATCTGAAATAATAATAATTATTATTATTATTATTAAGCTTGATCGATGCTTTATTCGTCGTAATAAATTCACACGAGCATGCCTTAGCGTTGTCCGCAGTGCAAAAACACTTAAATATTTATTTCAAGTTTTGCTGTACTGAGATTATAATTTAGAGTACTAAGTACAATCTCACAAAAATCAAAGAAGAAAAGAAAATAAGCAAATTGGTTCAATAGTCGTACCCAAGAATGGTCCAGAAGAAGCATGAGCAAGTTTAGCAGATTTTCCCAGGCAAATCCCCATGACAGAAAAATTGTAAAATCTCTCCTTAAAGTATGGAAAATATGTTTATATTAAAAAAAAAAAAAAAAAAGGTGGAATTTGAAGAGAAGGAGATGAAGAAAAATGAAATTTGAAGAATATAAATGATGAGAGTGAGGAGAAGAAAGAAAGCAAGAAAAAGGGAGGTAGGTCTTAAATTTTAGTCAAGGGTGAGGAAAATCCTCATTGAAAAGATGAAATAGACTGCCATGCATTTTGATTATTGTCTTTTATGGTCCCAATGTGGATGCAATCTATAATATGAAAACAAGCTATTTTATTTAATATTGATTGCGCTAATTTTGACTGCAATCTGCTTGGAATTTTCAGATGGTCAACAACACGCTGCCAGATTTAAATATAAATAGATAAAGAAATTCTTTTTCTCCAATCACCTAAAGAATGACGTCGATATAGTTGAGTTATTCGGTGGTGGTATTTGTGGGTTTTATCACACATCAAAACCATAAAAAAGTATTCTTTCAAATATTTTTTCTTCTCAATCAAATATATCTTTAACCATTTTT
This sequence comes from Phtheirospermum japonicum, assembly GCA_014905375.1. Lineage (NCBI taxonomy): Eukaryota > Viridiplantae > Streptophyta > Magnoliopsida > Lamiales > Orobanchaceae > Phtheirospermum > Phtheirospermum japonicum. Next base: position 349,079 of record BMAC01000473.1, read on the forward strand.
CTTTTTTTACGTATAATCAAATACCCCCTCACAAAATTGCTTACGATATTACAATCATTTTTTTTCCGTCTCTTATAATGATAACATAATATTTAAGTTGGAGCACGTGAAAAATGAGAGAGTATACCATGAATCTAGGTGCACCTTGCAAGTTGTACGCTATAATTTAATTTATCATCGTATATAATTGAAATATATCATCACATATAATCGATACATATCATCATATATAACTGATACATAATATCATAAATAATTGAAATTCTAAATCTAAAATTTAAAATCCTACAATTAAAAAAATAAATCTAAAATAAAAATTAAACCCTAAAAATGATAAATTAATCCCTGAAATGAAAAATTAAATCCTGAAATTGAATATTAAACTCTAAATTCTAAGTTTCTATCATATATCATCACATATAACTGGTAGAATGATAAATTCTTGCCGGGACCCTAAAATGGAAAATTAAATAAAAAAAAAGAAAACTAAACCTTAAAATGAAATATTAAACCCTAAAATGGAAAACTAAACTCTAAAATATAAAACTAAACCCTAAAATGGAAAAATAAATCATAAACTCTAAATCTTTGTCACATATCATCACGTATAAATACTATATATCATCATGTATAACTGTCATATATCATCACATATAACTATCATATACCATCATGTAATACAAGAACATCTAACAAGGTGTACCCAAGTGCACCTAATAAATTGCCGTGAAAAATATCCTTACAAATATCAAGACATTGTAGAACGTAGAGTTCGGACTTGGTCGCGTAGGCGGCTTCGTTTTTGCACAAAATGATGTGCCCGAGGATCTTGTAGGCAACGTAGAGGGCTTCGTCTTGAATTTTTGTGCAAGGGAATCGCTTGCAATCGCCCGTGTTTCCCCCGGTTATCATCCCCCAAAAAGAGGCTAAATCGAAGCCTTGAACGCCTACCGGGTGGTCCCCTTCGGTCGGGAAATCAGAAATGTTGCCAAACATCTCCTCGTTCACGTGAACATCGTTCCCACCTAGCCTACATGTGAACGTCACGTCGTTTCGAATTACCAAAGTAGAGAAGAATTCGAGCATAATGTCACGGGCTTAGATTTTTCAACGTTATTCCAGAAGCCCGCGCGGTACCTCTCCCTAGAGGCTCAGCCTTTCATCCGGGACAATGTACTGGTTTCGCCCTGCCTTGGGCTCCTCAGGGGAACGGCTCCAGTTCCCGACCAGGTTTGGGTAGCGACCATGCCTCGATCCACCATCAATTGTCCGACTAACGTTGCCTCTGTCACGCGGGGCGTGACAATCTCCCCCACCCAAAATGGTGTACGCCCTCGTACACGGCCACTCGCCCGAACGGTCCGACTCGCGCGACCCCTTGTCGCATCGGCGTGCCTCTTGCACCGGTGCCCCTTGCACCATAACCCGCTCGGAGGCCAGTAGGG
>BMAC01000473.1:357352-372139 GCA_014905375.1 Phtheirospermum japonicum
TGGGACGAGCTTTTAGGATAAATTCAAAAAAAACAAAACAAAACTCATGGAGCTAATTTTGCCAAACTCTATATTATATGCTCGTTGGATCAAACTTGACGTTTAGCCTGATAGTTTAAGATGGTTAACGGATAAAAAATGTAGTTTAAACTGATATTTCTTTTTAATAATTGAACGGGTCATGAAATGTTGTATTGTTCCAAGTCCAATTGAGATTGATCCTAACCTTCCTTAGAAATTACGAGTCTTGATGTGACATATACATTATTTAAAATGTTTTCGCCGTGCAACATTGACATTTCCTTACAAAGGTCGATATTAGTCGGATGTGATTATCCAATCTGAAGATGTTGACGGTACATATTCATGCTCCTCATTACATAATTAAAATTTACAATTTATTGTTGGAATTAAGTTGGTAATATTTATGCACATATAAGCCATTCATCCTGTATAATAAGAGAAATGAAACACTCATTTAAAATAGACACATTTAGTGAAATAGAGATTTGAAACATTATTTTGAACTAATTTGGATTGAGGATGTTATCCTCTTGTAAATAGGATATCTGAGAAGGCTTTGGGCTACGAAAAACATGATGTTCTATAACCAATTTTGGCCCAATTTCAGGCTTCTAACAAATTTTAACTTATGGAACAATTTATAGGACATTGTGCTTTATAGTTTAATCCTTAATTTCTTCTAGGATTTTTGTGGTTTCTAAGTTCTCGTGTGGTTGGATTTTGAAAATTCAAATGTATAATAATTATTCGTTTGTTATTATTTTAGATAAACAATATATCCAATTAATTCGCTCCCTTAGATTTACAATTTGACACTTATATTGTATGTATAAAATGAAAGTACATAACCTTACTGTCACTGTATTAATTTGAAAGAGCAGCCCATGTTATTGAGGATCGGTGATTTTGAGTATATTATATTTTTCTTCTTTTTATTGCTGAGGAAGGGGCTAGTACATCAGCAATACAATAACTTTGATGGTTCAAACAACCATTTATATTCACTTAAAACATTATTAAATACGTGTTTGGTATATAAATAGTTTCACTTAAAAATTATATTAAGAAGATTGAATACTTAAGAAATAATTATGCGAAAATGATGATCAGATCTATTAATTAATTACATAAGTATCACCTAATTCGTTTTTTGAACACATATTCCTATTGAATCTTGAAAAAAAGACGAGATATGCACAAAAATAGTGAAAGTTGTATTTTACAATGAAGACTTGCCCCTCCTTTTACAGGCACAATCCTGACTCGAACGACTATTCTAAATTGCTAACTATTACTCTTTCTATCCCAATTATACAGGTCGTTTTTTATTTTGCACATATAATAAAAAGTATTATTGAAAATGTAAAATATATATTAAATTTATATAATATTCTTATTTAATGATTATTGAGTTTTACATAATTCTTAAGTGTAATTTTTAATATAGGGGTATGTTTGTTAATGAATAGAAAATTCAATACTAAATAGAAAATTGGACTATATACTTGGAATGTTTAAAAATGAAGAATAAACTGTTGGAATTCGTAGGGACGAATACCATGCTCGTGCAGCGAGATAAAAGTATGAAACCCTTACAGTAAATCCAGGTTCGAGTTCAACATAAGGTATCCACGCAATTAGTTCTCTGACGGCAAGATCCAACTTCAGTGTATTGCTATCGTAAAAAAATTGGGGTTCACGAAATCTCAAGAACTCTCACTCTCAAAATTAGAATTTATGTTTTCTAAAATCTCTGTGTCTCTCTTGTTTTTCATTATTTTTTACAACTTATAACGTTATGTTATATTTGTACTAGGAAATAAGAGAATCTTAATCCTAAAAAAGGTTGGATTGTCCAAGACATGGGCCCAAAACAATTTTAGCCCAAGTACATTTATTAATATAACATAGATAATTAAATCCAAATCCAATTTAATTTAATTAAATAATTTCTATCAAATAGAAATTAATATTACAATTTTAAATTGAATATTTAATACTTTCTCGATACACTCTTAAATCGGAAAACTAATCGCATAGTGTGACTCTATAGGCCTTTATATATGGCATCAATCTAATGATGATCCAAACAAAACTCCTAGACGGCTTAGCTGGACAAACTCAATATATAAAAAACATTCACTTGAACTCAGCGAATTATAACCTTTATACAAAATTTTTGTGAAATTCCTTTCATTTCGAATCACTCGTTAAGTTTAAGATTTTCCAAGTGTCTATCTCAATGGTTTAATCAATTTATCTCATCTTTATTAGTCGACAACTAGACAATACTTCAATTACTATATTGAATATGTCTCTTGCATTAGTCAATGACTTTAGTCGACCTAATATAGAGATTATGAGTGATCGCTCTCGAGATCCCAATCGAGAAATGAATTCTTTCTTGACTCAACTACCACCTTCATTTACATTATGATGCACCCAACACAAGGCATATCTACCCCGAAAAGGAGTGCAAGCATTGGTCATGGTCAAAGTACATCACTCAGTAAACAAAGTGCGTATTGACCTCAAGTCAAAGGATTATCACGCGCTTTATACATTGGTAAGTTTATAAACATATAATAAATAATTTAACAGTAGGGTATACCAATACTCTCCAAAGTATCCATGTGTCCATCACGAATAACTATTATTCGCAGTCGTAAGACTTACTGCATTCTTTAAAATGTGATGCAGACCACATGCCGACATATATTATATTATCAATATCCCAATCTTGATAATCATTAGTCGTGGCTATTTTAAAAGTAATGTTTTATCGATGAGATCTCACCATATCAATGACAACATTAACTCTACGGTAACATTTATATGAATAATCACAAACAATCAAAATAATAATTCAATAAATGTAATGCCATATGTATTACGATATATATATAATAATTGTGATCAAGTATAATGTCTTTAAATCTGATTGTCTTTAGGACATTCATACTTTCATAAACTATATATTTGAGACGAAGATAATACATGAATAGTTAACTCTGATAGTGGGTGGGTGGGGTGGGAGGGGGTTTAGAATCATGTGAGAACCAAATATGTTATCTAGAGGTGTTAATTAGGTTAAGATTAACCACTTAACCGTTAGTTGGTAATCGATTACGGTTAACCGTTGACTATCAATTTCGGTTAAAACTGTAACCGTCAACCGCAGTTAGGTTACAGTTAAGATTAACGTCTACCCGTAATCGTCGGTTAATCGAAGTTTGAAAAAAAAGAATTGGCAGTTTAATCGACGGTTAAATCAGTTAACCGGCAGTTATAACGACTAGTTTTTCAAATTTTATTTAAATTAAAAAAAATATCGCCGATTAACCGCCGATTCAGTTAACCGCACATAACTGTAACCTCAACTAGTTCACCGGCAGTTAGGTTACGGTTAGGCAAAAATCGGTTAATTACCGTCAATTAATAAGCAGTTCAACACGTCTAATGTTCCCTTAATTTTTATTATTATATTATTAGCATTTACATAATTCATAAATAACATCACATCCTATGTAATATAGTAGATTTTAAATTTTCATACAGGTTTCATCTGAACCCACGCCTACATGTTACATGTGTGTATGTATATTCAATTAACAAAAATAAGCCAGAAAGGATCAAATAAAAATAAAAAAAGACTTCGACGTGGCCGCCCAATTACGTATTGACTTGAGTTGATAAGCTAGAAAGAATCCAATTAATATATATTGACTTAATTAATATCCAATTAACCAAAACACGTGAGGCCCACGTGATAACTATTGACGCCAAGAAAAGAAAATAAGTAAACCTGGTTGAAACGGACATTTGTCCGTATTCTCTTCCCTCCCGCTTCAAACCGGGCAGGGGCGGATCATGGTGGGGCCTGAGTGTCACAGACCCATCAAAAATTTCATTTTTTTTCTAATATATATGTTTGGGTATGTTTATATATATATAATTATTATTAAATAATAATAATAATAAAGTATATATTGGATGCCTCATCAAAAGCTTATTATATATGAATTCTCTTGAGAATTTTGTATATAGATTAGAGTATAGAGGTTAAGATTTACGAGTTATTTTTAAATTACTTATTTATTGTTAAATTTTGTAAATTATGGAGTTGTTTTTATATCTTCTTGTTGATTTCGGAACTCTTGTAATTTAAATAGAGAAATCATATAAATGCTATATTAAATCTTAAAATCGGTGTGTGATAGTTATCATGAGTTGAATAATGCATTTGTGTTTTTTATTTTGAGATTATATATGAATTTATTTTTATTTCATTTAAGAAGACCTGACAAATTATGCTTATAGTTTTTTACTTTTTATATTTGTAGAGTAATTATTGATATGTGAGAGGTACGCACCAGGTATTGTGAGTGGGGTTGGGTAATCGGGAATTGCCAGTGGGAACGAGCAGTATACTCGCAGAGATGTGGGCGGAGATACCAATCTAATTTAATTCGGAGACGAACGGAGGCATGGGTAATTTTTCGAGATAATTTCCAAATACACAATAAGAAAAAAAGTGTTTTGGCAAGTATTCTAAGGACTTATACAAATAGTTAAACTCTGAATATACCGTTACAAGATTAACCCTTATTAAAATAAGAGAAAATTTCCATTTGGTGACAAATCCAAACATCCGTCTACGATTTAATCCTTCTAATTTGTTTTGTCCCATACAGGCCAATCGATATTATTAATTAATAAATTATAATTAGGAATGCGTGTCGTTCTGCTTGGAAAATGGAGAATGATTAATCTGATAATTCCGTTACTGGAATAGTTACAATAATCCGAGCATAAAACTGGAAAAAGAAATAGAAAAACAGAAAATAAATAATGTCGAGTCGAGATTTAATCTCTGTCCGCAAGACGAATAGCCCCGGTAGTGCCCTTCGGTTTTGGCTATTCGTCTCCAAAGATGAAACGACTTCGTCTCTGGTATTACAGCACCGTAAATACCAGAGTTTCGGCGAACTGGATAGAAAATGGTCTGAGCTACGTAAGAAATAAAAATGCAGAAATATGTGAATGCAGTATGCTGGGAGTTCTCTGCTTTTTCAGGTCTCACCCTTATATAGGGTTCAAATCAGGGGTTACAGCTGTCAATTATGACGTTCTTAAATGCGTCACAATGCCATTCAAACAGTCAGGTATAGCTAGCATGAACCTGGACTGGTTTAGCGTTTACAAAATTGATTCAGGTGTTAAACCCGCACGTGGCTAAAAGGTTAGCCAGGGTTGAACCAGAATCAGGACCACCCACGGACCATCTCAATGGGACCAGCCAATTCGGACCAATTGCCCAAGACCCAAGTCTCAGGCCAGAGCCGAGGACCGAGGACCGAGGTCCGGGTTCGGGACCGGGCTCGGGCTCGGATCCGCTCGGCTCCGCCGAAGGCGGACTGGCGAACCCAAATCCAAGAGCCCGCGTGAGCTTCGTTTACACAAAGTCCACACAACCTACTGGGCCCACTTGATGTCCAATCATTAATAGTTAAACACTTTTAAACTCTCTTCCACACTTTTAACACGAATTATCGCTGTACCAATTAATTAGAATAAATCTAATTTACAAACTTTAATTAGAATAAATCTAATTATCAACATATTTATTTTCCATCCCGAATTTCTACTAATTTAACGGGTTAAGAATTTCATACTAATTTGGTAATTTTATACTAATTTGGTAATTTTACTGATGTGAGTGAATATGATTGAGTTTTATTTCATAAAATTTAATTCCATACTCCCTTCTTATAGATTTTCATATTATTTTTAAGAATTTCATACTTGTTTTTATGAATTTTTAGAATTTCATAATTCCATAAAAGATTGTGCGGGATGAGATTTTATGGAATTCTAAAAATGTATAGAAAGAAGTATGAAATTCTTTACAAAGTGAGTATGAAAATGCGGGGATGAGATTTTATGGAATTCTAAAAATTTATAGAAAGAAGTATGAAATTCTTTACAAAGTGAGTATGAAAATTTATAAGGAGGTATAAAACGTGTTTCCAAATTAGTATGAAATTATAAAACCAATTAAATCCCATTAAACTAGTATGAAATTCTAATAGACTTTTCCAAATTAGCATGAAAAAAATTCTAATATGAAATTCTAATAGACTTTTCCAAATTAGCATGAAAAAACTAGTATGAAATTCTAATAGACGGGAATTAATAATGAGGAAAGTATGAAATTTGAGCTGCGGAATCAGAGAAATCATCTTGACTATTGATAAGGATTAAGAGCGAGATTTGGAGATGGAAATAGAAAAACCGTACAAGTAGAAAAATAGTGCTGAGTTTAATTACGGGGTAAATTAGGTATGTGTATCATAGGAAATAAATATATAAAATATGAAATATTGTTTGGACTTAATGGAATACAGATATTTTCTTTTGGCCTAAATGGTCAAAGCCCCTTAAAATAATAATATTAATATAAACAATATAATGAAAATATCAATAACCACCCACACTACCACTATCCCATCTTACTCAAAATATAAATTAAGAAATTATCGGACATTGAGTAAGAGTTTTTTTTTGCTTTTTCGGAAATTAAGTAAGAAAATTTCTTACTTTTTCGAGCATTAAAGTAAGAAATTTTTATTTCCTTTTCGTACATAAAGTATAAATCTTTCATTTTACAGTAAGAATCTTTTTACTTTTTTCGAACATAAAAGAAGAATTTGTCTTACTTTCTAGAATATAAAGTAAGAGTTTTTCTTAATCTTTTTATAAAGTAAGAATATTTCTTACTTTATAGGTTAGTAAGAATCTTTTTACTTTTTCGGACATAAAAGAAGAATATTTCTTACTTTATACGTTATAAAGTAATAAGAAGTTTTCTTACATTTTCAGACATAATGTTAGAAATTTCACTATAAAATAATAAATTATATATTATTGTATTAAATAAGAAATTAATAATAATTTACTTTCAAGTAAAAAGAAAATTCTTTTCTTTTTCTTTCTGAAAAGAATAATAGATTGTGTTTAATTAGTAAGAAATACATAACTACAATTTTCACATCAAGTAAAAAATTTTTGCAATCAAGTAAATAGTTTTTCATCAAGTAAAATTTATCGGTGATCGATTTTTTTCTTTTTTTGACATTATGTAAGAAATTTAGAATATAGTATGAAATTTTGCGACTTAAAAGAATTTTTGGAAAAAAACTCGCCGAAAAATATATTCGGGTGACTGGAAAGAAATTTTCCGTCGGTCGGCCGGTGGCGGCCGCAGCTGGTGCAGGCGGCAGCCACCCTGCTGCCCAGTATATTATTATTATTATTTATATTATTATTATTATTATTTATTTATTTATTATTGAGAATATCATAGCAAATGTATTGTGGTATATTCATGTCATAAGTTTGGATTATTTACCAATAATAAAGAACTATTTGACTTCATATTAAATCTAGTACTTCTTACAAATGAATCTCAATTTGTAAGATAATTTGATAATTCCTCTAACTCGTCTCCGCACACCCCCCATTGCCACATATATGTCCAAAATGCTATCACTCGTAAAAATTATTGAACCAAAATTGAAAATCTTCTTCTAATATGCATTGATTTTTTGACGTGAAATTCATAACTGATGTAACAGTGCGATATGTGATTTCTAATTCACCACTTATCTTTTTTGAACTTGGCTAATTCTTTTTATTCATTATGTATGAATACTTCAAAATATGATATTTTATCGTGTCGTGTTCTATTTTATATTATAATCTGCTTGTTATAAGCGTGTCCGCTTATCGTATCTTGTGTTCATTTCCCGTGTCGGTTCAACCTAACTTTTTATGATTAGACGAAGGTTCCATGTAAATGCACGGACGACTGAGTTAGTTCTTGTTCTCAATTGCCACTTGAGTTTGCTCCCTTTTTCTTTATTTGACATATACTTGGATATTGCACACAAATAAAAAATAATAATTAATATTATAATCACAAATATCGACTAATCATAATAAAAAAGTTTTGAAAAATTAAGAAGTATGAATTTTATTACATTAGACTTAATGTTAATCATAAAAGAAAATCTTCATTTCCAAAAAAACTAAAACGTTCGGATTTTATACATTAGACTTATTTTAAAAAGAAAGAAAACCCTCTTTATATATATCTCAAATTAACTCAAGCTCAAAATTGAAGCCTTAGATGATGGACATTTATGAATTAATCAAAAGGATGATAAAACTAGAACACTAAAATTAGTTCTTGATAATGTGAAAATAATGTTTAATACTCTTTGGTAATGGAAAAGTCATAAATAGAATGAGAGAATTTATTTTTCTAGAATGCATCACATAAAATGAAATGAAGATAGAAGTATATTTTATGTAATAATTACATGCATTTGAGTTTAAGAATAATTTAAAAAGTAAAGCAAGTGTGATGCAAGGCGTATCCAAGGACCGAAAAGTGAGCAGGGCTTACGATTTTCTTTTATTTTTAAAATTTTAATAAGTTCATTATTATTATGATTATGATTATAATTATTATTTCTTTTTAACACCATTTGCATAAATATAATTCTTGATGAGTTTTCTTTAAAACTCATATCCTCCATTCTTTCTTTTTTAACATGGTTTGCAGAGCCGGATTAACATGGGGCCTGGTCTGCAGGCCCCCCCTCCCCCCCCACCACCCCAAAATTTCATATTTTATATATATATATATATATATATATATATATGAGTATTCCATCATTAAAAAAAATTTATTCATTATAAAAAATAATTGAGTCTCTTTAGTTTCAACTAATTTTGTTATTTCAATTTATAAACGATAATTTTTAATTGTTTATAGTGAGTAATGTATAATGAATGTTTTGGTGATACTTCGTTGAGATTTAACTTAAATGTTGATGGTTTTTGTTTATCATCAAATCTTGTAATTTTAGATTTTTTATTATTTATACCAATAGTTGGAAATACTTTATTTATTTTAGCATTTATTCACTTGAAAATTTATTTGTAGACACGTTAAGTAAAAAAATAACTATTGGTATTTGTATTTAATTCACTTAAATTAGATTCAATATTTAGTTATAAAATTTATAATATTATTATAATTTGTTTAATTAGCCTTCTTTAAGTTGATAAAGAGAAGTATTAAACTTTTGCAAAAGTATAATTTATTTTGAAGTTAGTATTACTTCTCCTGTAACGATTACAAGTGTAATAAAAGAAATTTAAAAAATGATTTATGTAAAAAATTGTGTAATAGCAAGAGAGATCAAATGTTTTATAATTGTTTTAGTTACATATTTGGAGAAATATATATTTTTTATTATTATAATGATGCAATTGTAAGTTGATTTTAAAATATGATAATTCGACCAAAATAATAAGAATATATTTTTTAATCCTTATTAAATATTATATTTTTTATTTAATATGATAATTTTTTAAATATCATTTAAAATTATTATGCTGGTGCCTGATCTTTNCTATATCCGTAGCCGATGGTTTGGCAAGCCAGAAGAGTTTTTATTCTTTCTATGATCTTAAAACATGTAAATTAACAATGTTTTCTATTTTCTTGTTATATTTAACACGGGGGAATTTCATAAGAGAGTCCGATTTAATGAAATGGCACCATAATAAGGTTTGAATTTTAAGTTCTCTCAATTGAAGGCTCTAATTTTTAAAAAAGTTTCAATTGAGGGCTTATATTTACATTTTGATTCTCACTTGAAGGCCTAATTTTAAAAAGTCTCAATTGAAAGTTTATATTTACATTTTGATTCTAACTGGAAGGCCTTTGTTAACCTTGGTCGAGTAAAATGATGATGACACAACTAATCCCAAAATTCTGCAATTTTTATCTTTTTTTTTTCTCATGCACTTTATATTTGCCAAATATCATCAATAAATAAATAAAAAAACACTAATTTAACCTTGATTTGGGATTAATTGACACGTCAACACACTTACATAACTATGGTTTAGCTCGTATTCATAGCAACTAGTTTAATTGAGTCCTTTTTTAGATTCTTTTTTTATTTATTGATGGTATTTGGCAATATAAAGTCCATGAAAAAAAAAAAAATTGCAGACTTTTAGGATTAATTATGTCATCATCATTTCACTTAACCAAAATTAACATAAGCCTTCAAGTGAGAATCAAAATATAAATATGAGCTCTCAATTTAAAATTTTTTTAAAATTAAAACCTTCAATTGATAGAACTTAAAATTCATACCTTATTATAATACAATTTCGTTAAATCAAGACCTCTTATAAAATTTCACCTATTTAACACTGTTTGTTTGGTCCAAAAAGACGGACTGAGCAGGACCCCCCAGTCACCGCCATCATCATTAAAAAAAAAAGAAAGAAAAAAAAGTGAGATTTTATTTTCAACTTTGAACAATTTCAATAAGCATATACGCTTGCTGGCTCCAAAATCCAAAGTTGATTAATATGTGTAAAACTAAGAAGTTATAATCATAAACCTACCTATCTAATAACTTCAAATTCATTATGTACATATAGACAAATGGAATGATAGGTTAGTCCTACTAGTCAAGATTTACAGTAATCATCACTTTATAAAAGAAGCATATTTAATTCTTTGAATTTGGTTTACTCTATAAGGTTTTTTGATTATTATATTAAAATAAAAGAAAATTACTCGCCATAGCTACTAAGAATTATTAGAAGAAAAGGTGGAAAAACACAAGGAACTATTTTTCACCACTACGTCTTTTCGTTTTCTTTGGGCTGGATAATGGCTTGCCCTAATTTGTTTTTCTTTTCACTACTTAGTATTAGTTATTTTTTGATTTTTTATATTAATTGGGCTAACAATTAAAGTGTGCCCCTCACTTATTGATAATCGTAAGAAGTTCCTGAAATAGTTATTTTATAAAGTTTATAATTTCATATGTTCCTCTTGTAGAAAATTCATAAATCCATCCATGCAGCTAGTCTTTTATTGTAAAAACTAAAAGTAAAAATCTTGATAGTTTCTTTGTTGACATTGTGTACATATTGAGGCCAAAAAAGAATAAAAGAAGAAAATAAAGCGGAGTTTATGATAAGACAAACAAGTAGTGCCTCGAAATAGTTAAAAACGTTGGTCAATTTCAGAAATAAAAATTATTTAATAATTGGGAGGAATTAGAAAATCAATTGAATCTAAGTCAAAAAGCGTTGCCTATTCGCGAGAAAAACGCTTCACTTATTGCATAAATATGTAAAAAGATATTAATCGGTTAGACGCATCTAACGTGTCTAGGCGAGCATATGCGCTAAAAAGTGCATACTCTTTAGAAGAGTAATTTTTTTTTTTTTTGATTATTAATTTTTTTTTAACCAAATATTACGAAATATATAATGATCCCAACCCATTTCTCCCATCAAGCAAGCATTAATATTTCACAAAAACTATTATGAGATCGACTCGTGAAGATAGTTTCATAAGACATTCATACTATTACGGTGAAATATCATATTTTTTAAATTCATAATTTTCAAAAACAATGTGGAGTTGTTTTGAAAAGTATAATTTTATACATTAAAAGTGTAATTTCTAATCTGATAACTATGATCATTTTACATAAGACGATAAATAGTACATTGATTTTGTATAAATAAATAGTATATTTCTAACTAAATTGAAAAATATGTAAACAAGTTTATTATATATATACATTTTCTTACACTTATTATAACAATATAATATATAAAATAACAAGAATAATTTAAAAACACAATTTCATGCCTAAACTTTAAAATTGTCTTCTCTTCACACCTCACGCCCCTATGCATAGCTAGCTTGCCTCCTTTTCCACTAATCTAATTTTATTTTTTTTCTATCAAAATATATATGATTTTTATTTTTTCATTTATTTCTTTCAAAAAAATTAATACTCCCTAAAAATTTAGAGTGTGCCGTGAAATATGGGAACATTCCGTAATTCCGCATTTTGAAACTTGCTTGTAGGATACGTTTTTTTGTTTTTTTTTTCCTTTGTACCAATTCTTAACAACCACGTTATATTTCAGAAGGTATCTTTATTTTTAAAGCAACCATTAAATACTAGCGTGACCAACCAATAAAACTTCTTGTTAATAGATACCATCTTATTGTAAATGAGTATATTTCCCGTTTAGAAACTGAGATTTTTTTTCTTTTTTCTTTTTGTTTAATTGTAATCCTTTTGTTTTTACAAATCTTAAAACGGTTATATCTACATATCTTGTAGGTATTGAGGTCAACAAAGAATACATGCATATAAATAAACAGAAAATGGAAATGCTAGAAATATGTGAAAACCCTAATTGAAATCGAATATCTTAAAATGATATGGGGTATGGCTATATATAATTGCTTGGATGAGGATTATGTTTCCATTTGCAGTTACATCAAGTTTCGGTTAAATTCTGAATTAACTCACTAACTTATAATTTATATAATTTTCGTCTAATAATTTTTTGGAGTGGCAACTTAGGATACTAATTTATTATATATTTTGGCAATTTAAGTCTAATATTCTGTTCCAATTCAGTATTATCTGACTGGTGGCGTGGAACACCAAATTTGGGGATTTCACAATCTTTCAGTGTAACTACATCTCATTTGCATAATACAAGTTGATGTGCATACGCAAATTATAAACAAGTAATTTGAACTCTTTCTATGTTTTTGCTAATTGATTTCACGCTTTGGCCTTTCTCCAAGGATACTAATAGGTATCGAAGAATTGCTTCAAAATAAATAAAATGACATTAAAAAACAACATCCTTATTATGACAAAATAATAATAATAATTAATTAATTAATTCAAAAAAGAATAGCAACTATTGTCTTCGCTAACCACAGCCACCGTATGGCGGCCAGTGGTAGGAAGTCATAGAATATTTTAACTTGGTAACATAATAATGGGTTATATATTTCTTATTTAATATAACTAATAAGAAAAAATTCTTACCGAATAACACAACTATTATTGTGTATTTTCTTATTTAATACATATGTTCTAGAATATTTTGCTACCATCCAGAGAGAAAATTAAATAGTATTTTTTTTTTTTTTTTATCTTCGATCGTAAAATTGAAACCAAGTTTATACCAACTTGTTTAATAAAAACAACTAAATGCTCAAGTACTATGTCAAAAATCAATAAGTCTACCGTAAACATTTTTTTTTTTCCCAACAGAAAACCGAGACTGAAGGAAAAAGAATATTTGTTCAAACAACCCAACTTGCAAGTCCTAAGACAAAATGATCATTGTGCTTATTAATAACAAACCAAAAAAAAAAAAAAAAATATTTAATAAATAATAAAAACAAAAAATTCATCATTATCACAATCCAGTCACCACCATTCTTCCCAAGCAAACTCAAAATTTGTATTTGCATAGATGAGGTATAATTACTTACATCAATGATTCACATACACTTGCAAAGACTGGTCACCATCACATTTCTCTACCAAAATCAGTATTAAAATAAAATTAGAAAACAATTCAAATCAATAAAGGAGAAAAAAAAAGAAAAAGAAAAAGAAAACCAGATCAAGGCAACTGAAAAAAAGGCCTAGCAACTGAACACGAGAGAACAAGAAGCAAATCCCACAGCACAATCAAAGAATCACATATTCGGTGAAAAATACTTTTCCTAACACACAGATACGTCAAGAAATGTCGATTTTTACAATTTTACGGGCTATGGTTAGGTTGGTAACATCAAGTTCCTGCCGACGATCTGTCATCTGGCCCAGCAAGCATGATCTGTTGCAATAAAAGACTCCTAGTTAATTCTTAAAGCAAATGATTATTTTTTAAATAAAAGAATTGGAATTCGATGCAATTATTTGATACTACTTACATTACAATCAAATGCAAATCTTCTTGCTAGCATGATGGCTGCATTTCTTTCTCTCTCTGATTCAAATGCTAATACAAAAGAAAGCCCGACTTTAGCCTGCCAATATACTGCCTGGGCTGCAGCATTACCGCCACCTCTAACTCCACAAATCTGAGAATCAAATAAAAAGTGATTATCAGCTTTTAGTGGGAATCAAAAACCACTTCTTTTTATTTTAGAGTTCGAACACTCCCAATAACTCGTGCAGCCCATTTCAATTGTGGACGGTGGTATCTCAGCCTCTGGGGTAATTATGAGTAAAACAGGTAATTACAAAACTACCCCTGAGGTTGTGGTAATTACAGAAAAAACCCAGCTAATTTGAAAATTACAAAAAACTAACTTGAGGTTTGATTCCGTTTCCCTTTCGGCCCAACTGTTAGTTGATCTGATGGAATTTGCTGACAAAATCAAATATTTTACAATTACACCTCTTGAACTTTTCAAAATATTTAAAATAGCTCCAAGTTTTCGCCTGGCTATTTGTAATAATAGAAAACTGAGGGATGTACATGTAAAATGTTAAACAAAAGTTTTGGTTTATTTGTAATATTTAGAAAAGTTAAGGGATGTAACTGTAAAAACATTTGATAGCATCAGCAATTCCCATTAGCCACTATTGTAGGGTTGTAAACGAAGCAAATCGAACCGAATATTTGCAAATTCGATTCGTATTCGTTAGATTCGTTGAATATTCGTATTCGTTTAATATACGAATCTGAATATCGATTCGAAAGAAGTATTCGAATATTCAGATTATCGCTTGAATGATTTTTTTTCAAAAAACAAAAACTATCAAGTAAAAATACCTAATATAAAAATGTACCCATAATATATATATATATATAATT
>BMAC01000473.1:372224-383468 GCA_014905375.1 Phtheirospermum japonicum
GTACATTTTTATATATAATAAATTTAAATATAAATATAATATAATAAATTTAAATATTATATAAAATATTAATTATAATTTTAATAATTATAAATTAGTATATTTTAAAATAATAGAAAATGGAAATATTATATAATTATAAATAAAGAATATTATAATTTTATAATTATATATATATTATTCGAATCGAATACCAAATCGAATACATGAGTATTCATATTCGTATTCGTTAATAATTCGAATCGCTAAAACCGAATCGAATTAAAAAAATCGATTCATTTACAACCCTAACTATTGTCAAGTGCAAAATGCAAAATGAATATAACCTCGAGGGTAGTTTTGTAATTTGGAAAGTTAGCTTCATTTTTTTATTTTTATTTGTAATTTAGCCAAACCTTCGGGGGAAGTTTTTACAATTAACCCAAATTATTAACTAAAGGACTTAATGGCACTATAGTTCTAAATCAAGCAGAATAGATTCAGATATTTATGTAGAAGTGCAATATGCAAATCAAAAAACAGTTCTTTAGCAGTGTATATAAATATTCTATGAGTCAGACGAGTACCTGCATTGAATTGGAGTAATATTCTTTTGCCACAGTTGTTTTCCCTCTGCAAAGCTTTATTCTCATCTTTCCGATATGGAGTACATGTATAGACTGTGACGGATTATCCACTTCGTTCATCTGTATAACAACTACCTATAAAGGCATTTGTTTTTAATCACAAATGCAAACTATGAATTTGACAAACATATTTTATAATTTATGGAAAAGCAAAAATAGAATACATTGAATTCAGTGTCATGCCTTCGAACCAATGCTTCTACGTAATTTCCTAATCCCGCAGCTGTAAACGGGTAAAACCAATTTCAGTTTTTTTATTAATAAGAAAATCCATAAAAATTAAAGAACATGAAAGTTAAGATTAAGAGACCTGGATCGATAGGTCCAGAGGTCATTACAGTTATTATCTGATTATCAGTCAATATATCGGCCTCCAATATTCCGCCAACATCAAGAGGCTCAGGAGCGTAGAAGGATTTGGTGGCACCTGACATTGTACAAAGGCAAATAACAATGTACAAGATTCAAACACTGTAAATTAATATAAATGATTATTTGCTATATGAGATAAATGTGTGAAATCTTTAAATATTTCTTATTAATTATGTTTAAAAACATTTTAAATGACCTTAAAAATATTACAAATGAAATAAAATAAAATATAATTAAAGATTATGACTATGAACAGTAAAGCAAACACTATACCTGATATTAGCTGCCTTTTGGTACCCTCAGATGCTGAACGATACCATTGGATTGTGCACTCGGAAAGTTCTGGAACACTATCAGAACATTGATATATACACAAATATGAACCCAATGCCTCAGTACCATCTATGTCATACAAACGGGATGTATTTTTATCGCCCTTCTTTGTTATTGCCAGCTGAAATATCATTGAATGAATGTTTCAGAAGCAAACACAATGAATACTTGATTTTTTTTAATTGCACACGATGACCTTACAGAATATTATCCTATAAAATCGAATACTAGCAAAAGAATGTCATTCCAATTATTATGTAGATGATGCATCGAGTTTAGAAATAAAAAATGACAATATTGAGATATATATACACACGAAAGGTTTAGACATAGATGAAGAGTAAGATCAAAACCTCCTTTTGGAGCTGTAGTGAATGCTTTGACTTTTCAACAAGTTGAATCCTTAATGCTTGAAGCTCATGTTCCATATCCATTACCTGAAAAGGAAATTGTTATTGTTTCAAATGAATTCATAAATGTATGTATATGTGTATATATGACAAAAGGATAAAAATGTAAAATACCCTGCTAGGCTGATGCAACATTTTGATTCGTCTAGCCTCTTGGACCTCCTTCTTCAATTCCTCCAAGTCCTGATAATGAAAACAAAAGACGTTGAATTCATAATTCAGCACCATATCAGTTTTTCTTTTTAAAATGAAATAATAGACATGTATAACATGAAAAAAAATTATTAGACCTGGTTTCCTGAAGATAGTGACGCTCGTTCATGTTCCTGGAGAGCCTCTTCCACTCTCTGAACTGCTGCTCTCGCGTTCTCGATTTCGGCTCGCGCGAAAGCTCTTTCTTCGTCAACAAGTTTCTTAGCATCTTCAGACGCCTGTAAGATAATAACGGTCACAAATGTGAATAATCTATAATTAAAATACCAAAATGGAGCATCAGCCTAGCAGGGTATTTTACAATGTCAATAATCTATTATTAAAATGTCAAAACATATTTAGTAATTTTACCTGTTTCAAAAAAGTTGCAAGCTTTTTCACTTCGGCCTTCTCTTGAATTATTTCCCCTTCTCTGTGAGTTAATTGAACTGCTAAAGCTTCAACCTGGAAACGTTAAAAAAATCGACACATGGGACTAGTACAAACGACTCATTGGAGATGTTTTCAATAAATAAATCACTTAAATCTTTAAACTCAATTCACTGAAGCATCAAAATTCAACATCATTGTGGCATAGCATCTATAGAAACATCAAAAAAGTCTCTTTCTAAAGTTTCCATATTGAGCACACATGATAGTTCATTATGCTACAACTATGATACTTATTATTTATTTTACTTTCTTTTTTTTTTCCCCCATAAGTTGATGAGATGAAGAATAACGAACCATAGCTATAGCTTCTTCCACGTCATCTTTATTTTTGCCAGCTACACGTCCTCTCAAAGCTTCAAGCGCATCTCTGAGTTTCTTTAGAAGCACATGTTTCTCCAACGAAGCTGCCTCTTTGAGCCTCGCCTGGAACCCATAAATAAATGACACCTAAATAGGAGCCAATCTAATAATCACACATATCACTAGCTTTAAAACCCAAAAAAAAAACACCAATCTTTCCAAATATAGGTACTTCACTCAAAAATAATTCATATAGGAACAACAGTTAAAACAAGAAAAAAGCACCTCATCGGATAGCTTAGCAGCAACAGCCAAACCCTTGTCGAATTTGCTAGCGAGATCGCGCACCGAAAGCCGTTTTTGCTGCTCCAATAATAAAGCGGTTTCACGCGCAACCATATCTCTCATAGACAACGTTTTGGAATCCTCTTTGACCTCCACTATCTGATTGTTATCACCGATTTCGTAATTCGGAAAACGGCTCGTGGCAAAAAACACATCGGCCGACACCGGTGAGACTGCATCTTTTTGCATTGTATAGCTAAAATCACGGCGGCTTAATCTAGTCATAATCGGATTTTCCTGAGATAAATTATATCGTTCTTGTTACGATAAAGACAGTTACATTAGTTCTAATTACTGAGCATTTATTTCAAGCTTTTATCAACCAAATACCAACAGATTTGTAACATATTATTAATCTGAAAATGTGACAGCAAGACTTAAAACCGTAAGTAGCACTTTTATCCTGTCTTGTATCTCGTACAAATTAAATGAGTTAATGGGAATTAAGCAAATAATCTGAAACTTACACACCAATACACCATCCTTTTCAACAATTAAGTACAGAATTCAAACACCAGCAAAAATAAATAAATAAATAATAGTAAAAATCAAACTTAAATACATAGTGCATCAATTTTATTGCTTGCCCAGTTGCCCTGAAATCTTAGGGAACTTTAAAATCTCAACTATTCTTACAAAACCCAAAAGTAGCCCTGAAGAATGAAGTACAAAAACAAAGAAAAATACCACTTTAATTCAGAGACTATGCGAACACAAGAACTGAGTAGGATTTTTGGCCCATAAAAAGTAGAAATAAACAAATACCTTAGTTCAACAGCACCAGTGTTTGAATGTGTAGAGAGAGAGAGCGACATAGGTAGGAATGCATAGGCGGGGACAGAGAAAGAAGGTCAAGGCGAAATGATGTCCTCTTTGTTTGCTTTTTAAAAGCCTAAAGAAAGGAAGAAAAAGCCGTCCTTATAAATTCAACAAAATATACGTTCAGATGTCACCGTTCATTGGTTACGTCGTGTGGCCCGTGCAACTTGTCTGGGCCACGGAAATCTTGGCCCAGAGGGCTCTGTCCTGGGCTGGCCCGAATTCTTTCCATTAGCCCAACGGGCTTGGGTTGACCCTGCCTCACAGTTTAATCCGCTGTCACACGATAATTTTGTGACATTTTCTTTTCCTCGAAAATATTTATGAATAACTTTTTTTGTCTTTGACCCACAACCATGAAAAGCTTTTTAGCATTTGTTTTTAATGTTTTTGGATAAATTTTGGGCATAGCACTTGGTGCAATTTACTTTTAGATCAAGAAACGGTTTGAAAGAAATCATGTTTGGTTGCTTGAATAGCAAATTTATTACACTGGAATTGTTATTATGGTGCATCATACAATTATGTTAGGACACAATAAGAACAATTAATTAAATGTGCGTTAGATTTATGCACGCATCATGATGACTAATATTAATAACAAAGCATACATCATAATGTTGGCAACCATGCAAATGGTGTCGACAGTGACCGGCCGAAATTTGGTTGAATGTTCCAAAGTGGGGAGTGAGGACTGGACGGGCAGGCAAAAATAGCTACAAGGACAAACATTCCATCACAATTTGAAATATTTGTATGTGTATTATATTTAGGGGTGGACTCCAGCCATGTTCAATAATTTATTTTATTTATATTTTGAAGAAAAATAGATAATAGACCATGTTAAATTTATTTTAGTTTAATTATATTTCAATTATTTTAAGGGGCTTTGACCAATTAGGCCAAAAGCAAAGAGCCATATTCCATTTAGGCCAAACGTTTTTTTTATATATTTTTTATATTTAACTCCTATTTATACATTACAAATTTGCCCCTATTGAAACTAAACTAAATTAATACAAACTATCTTTATAATACGAGGCAAATAATACGAGACAAAAACTTCTTTATAATGCGTTGTTCTTTGATTCGATGTTACACGCGCCATTACAATTCACACAATTTCCAGAATACAATTCACACGATTTCCAGAATCGGAGCAGTTTGAATTTCATACTTTCCTTTATATAATTTCATACTAATAAAATTTCATACTAAATTTAACCATTCACACAATTTACAAAATTTTCATACTTTCCTTTGTATAATTTCATACTAATAAAATTTCGTACTAAATTTAACAATTCACACAATTTAAAGAATACTTTCCTTTATATAATTTCATACTAATAAAGTTTCGTACTAAATTTAACAATTCACACAATTTACAGAATAAGAGCAGCTCGAATTTCATACTTTCCTTTAAAACTTCATACTAATAAAATTTAAATGGATTTGATTGGTCCTTTTAG
Source organism: Phtheirospermum japonicum (assembly GCA_014905375.1). NCBI lineage: Eukaryota > Viridiplantae > Streptophyta > Magnoliopsida > Lamiales > Orobanchaceae > Phtheirospermum > Phtheirospermum japonicum. The sequence continues at coordinate 377,547 of BMAC01000473.1, forward strand.
TATGATCAATTCACACCATTTTCAAAATACAATTCACACCATTCTCAGAATCAAAGCAGTTCGAAGTTTCGTACTAAATTTAACAATTCACACAATTTACAGAATAAGAGCAGCTCGAATTTCATACTTTCCTTTAAAACTTCATACTAATAAAATTTAAATGGATTTGATTGGTATGATCAATTCACACCATTTTCAAAATACAATTCACACCATGCATTTCGAATTTCATACTTCTTTAGAATTGGTTCATGTTTTTGTAGTTGATGTGTTATGATTGAATTTCATACTATCTTTCTATATACAATTCCATACTTATTATTTTTCTGTTAACGGGCATGATTGAATTTCATACATGTTTCTATGAATTTTTAGAATTTTATAAAATTTGACATTACAATTCACACAATTTCCCCATTATAATTCACACAATTCATACATATTTCTATGAATTTTTAGAATTTCATAAAATTTGACATTACAATTCACACAATCTCCCCATTATAATTCACACAATTTTTAGAATTTTGTTGGAAAAGCCTCGTATTCATGTTTTGGAATTTGTTGTGAGCAGTTCGATTTTGTTGGAAAAACCTGGAATTTTGTTGTTTCACGCAACAAGTCGTTGAGAGAGTTTATTTAGGGGCAATACAGCCAGTTTTTATTTATAATTATTAATTAATAAAATTAACTTGGACTTAATGGGATAAATTATTTTAAAGTAACTAAACGGTAAAGAGAAGTTTTGATTTGGTACTAATCGGGAATTTCCCCTTATTTTAAGCCCCAAATCCATAAATTATATTAGTGATCATTGGTTATATATGTAGAATATTATAGAATTTTCACCATATATATGTGCATGATTATAGGATCTGTATTATTTTCTTTCCTTCTAGCATTAGCATATATTCGGTAACTTTGCTAGAATTCTCCTTTATATATCCTTCTATATAAGTCTATATACGATGCGCCTTCTGGGGTGATGAATAAGAATAAGGGTTAAATCATTATTTTACATGGTACTAGAGCGGAAACCGATCCACAAAATTCCCCAATAATTTTTCTTTTCTTTTTTTCCCTTTATTAACAGACATGTCAAAATTCGGGGATAGTTCTAGTCTTCCGACGGTGGACTTATGTCCCCATATTTTATTCCTCCATCGGATAATCCTGGCCAGATTCATGTGAGTAAAATACTTCACGATGGCAACTACGGTGATTGGCAAGACGAGATGAGCAACGCTCTATTTGCCAAAAATAAGTTCGGTTTCGTGGATGGATCAATTCCCATCCAGGAAGAAAATTCAAAGGATTACATGCTTTGGAAAAGGTGTAACGCAATGATCCGTGGTTGGCTTAACAGTGCCATGGATAAAGAAATACGAAGTAGCGTCAAATACGCAAAAACGGCCAAGGAAACTTGGGACGACCTCGAGGAACGTTTCGGGAAAGCATGTGCACCGAGAGCGTATGAGTTGAAAAGGACTCTCACACACACTAGACAAGAGAATACGACTGTTTCCGCATATTACACAAAACTAAGAAGCATATGGGACGAGATGCAATCGGTCTCCACAATCTCAAAGTGTAAATGCGGGAAATGTTTCTGTGAATTGTCAAAAGAATTTCAGGAGATAAGAAATAAGGAGCAATTGTACGAATTCCTTATGGGACTCGATGAGTCATTTGGGACTGTGAAAACTCAGATCTTGAGCACTAGACCTACGCCAAGTTTGAGTGCTGCTTATCATATGGTTGCTGAAGACGAGGCGCAACAAAACATTAGCACTGCTCGAAAATCCGGGATAGAAGCAGCAGCATTTCAATCCCACATTAGACGAGGCGACGGAGAAGTACAATATCGAAAGACATACAAATAGCCCAAAAAGTGTACCCACTGTCAGCGTCTATACCATATGAGAGATGAGTGTTATGAATTAACTGGATATCCTCAACCGGGCTGGAACGAAAAAAGGGGCAAAGGGGTGGAGAAGAGGGAGTTCCGACAGAAAGACAGTCGACCACCTCCCAAAGCTGCTCACACTAGTGTTGACGATGAAAAGGGAAACGATTTGTCATCTGATGTTCCCATACATGTATTTAGTGTTGAACAGTTTGCAAAGGCCCAACAATTCTTCTGCAGCAAAAATGGAATAAGCTGGAAGGATGGGCCAAGGCAAAACCAACCTAATGTTAATATGGCGGGTAAGCGATTCTCTAATGGGCCTTGGATAATTGATTACGGCGCTACCGAGCACATTACATGTAACGCATGAATTCTTAAAAATGTCCGAAGATATGATTCCGGAGTACCAGTTCAAATTCCTAATAGTGATAACATACCAGTTGAAAGCGTTGGAAATACACACTTACCAAATGGATTAAGAATTGATCGTGTTTTAAATATTCCTGATTTTAAATGTAATTTGCTTTCGGTTAGCAGGCTTACCAAAGATTTGAACTGTGCCATGACCATTTTCCCGGACTTTTGTGTTATGCAGGACTTACTTTCGAGGATGCTGATTGGAGTGGGTAAAGAAAGTGGTGGTCTATACTGTTTGGAGCCGGTTGAAAGTGGAAGAATGGCTTTTGCCGTCAATGTTCATCCAAAGATTTGGCATCAAAGGTTAGGCCACGCATCTGATGAGAAGATTCGGAACATTAAATCTTTAGATTTCAAAAATAAGAGCAGTCATTGTGACTCATGTTTACGTGCAAAACAGACTCGTTTGCCTTTTCTCAATAGTTCAATAAAAACTAGTGATTGTTTTGAACTCTTACATTGTGATATTTGGGGTGGTTATAAGACTGCTTCATTTTCGGGTGCACATTATTTCTTGACCATTGTTGATGATCATAGTCGGGCTGTGTGGACTTTATTATTGAAGCGTAAATCTGAAGTAGCGCACCACATAATTACCTTTTGTAATATGGTTGAGCGACAACTTGATAAAAGAGTTAAACGCATTAGGAGTGACAATGGCGTAGAGTTTCAGTCGAACGAGATGATAAGTTATTATATTAAAAATAGAATGGTCTTAGAAACCTCTTGTACTGATACCCATCAACAAAACGGGGTAGTGGAGAGGAAGCACCGACATATTCTTGAGGTAGCGAGGGCACTTAGATTTGAGGCGGGGCTCCCCATAGAATTTTGGGGAGAATGTGTCCTCACTGCTACTTATATTATAAATCACTTGCAATCAAACGTCATTAAAAATAAAACGTCGTATGAGATTTTGTTAAATAAAGAAGTTACTTATAATCACTTACGGGTCTTTGGATGTCTTGCCTATGCTCATGACAATAGGCAAAGTAAGGATAAATTTGGTGAAAGGGGGAGACCTTGTGTATTCGTTGGGTATCCCGATACACAAAAGGGATATAAAGTGTACGACTTAAAAAATGGCAACATATTCACCTCTCGGGATGTGATATTTTTTGAAAGTATTTTTCCACTCAAACAAAAATTGTTAGTTGGGCAAGAAAATGAAATCTCGAATTGGCACAAAAATGAGTGGTATGTTACTTGTGATGATTGGACGATAGGATTACAAAATATTGATCAAATTGGACCAATTAATTCTAATGTTGAACCTGTTCAAAATGAGGCAATTTTGCTTGGTTCCTCAATTGAAAATGAGTCAAACCAGGCGACTAAAAATTATGTTCAAAATGAGGCAATTTCGCCTGGTTCCTCAATTGAAAATGAGTCAGACCATGTGACTGAAAATTCAGCTCAATCGACGCTTCCGCAAAATGAATCTGGGCAGGAACATGTTCGGAAAAGTGATAGAATTCGGCATCGGCCTAAATTACTTGACTGCTATGAAACTGAACTACCACCATCTTTAGACCACCCACCACCCATCTCCAATTCACGCACCTCGACGGTATATCCTATCTCTAACTTTGTTTCTTATAATAAATTCTCTAATTCTCACAAGGCTTACCTTGCTGCCATCACTTCGCATGATGAGCCAAAAAATTTCCATCAGGCAGCAAAAGATCCAGCATGGCGTGAGGCCATGCAGCGAGAGATAGCGGCCTTGGAGGCAAATGAGACTTGGTCTTTAGAAGATTTGCCACCGGGAAAAAGGGCCATCGATTTGAAGTGGGCTTACAAGATTAAGTATAAGCCTAACGGAGATGTTAAGCGATATAAGGCTCGTCTCGTGGCGAAAGTATTTACACAAATCAAGGGCATAGACTTCAACGAGACATTTGTACCCGTAGCGAAATTGGTTATTATTCGTAGTGTGTTGGCTGTCACCGTAAAGAAAAATTGGTTCGTCCACTAGTTAGATGTCAATATCGCTTTTCTCCATGGTGATCTTAATGAAGAGGTGTACATGAAGATACCCCAAGGATTCGCCAAAGAAAATGAGACACGAGTTTGTAGACTTCGTAAATCTTTGTATGGGCTTTGTCAAGCTTCACGAAATTGGTACACCAAATTTACGAAGTCGCTCCTAGATTGGGTTTCGTCAATCTAGCGCTGACCATTCATTATTTATTTTGGAAAAAGGATCCACGTTTCTCTTGGCTTTGATTTATGTTGACGATGTTATTCTTACCGGAAATGAGGTGGAAGCTATTGATCGTGTAAAAGTCTTCCTCGATAATCGCTTCAGTATCAAGGACTTGGGAAATCTCAAATATTTTTTGGGCATAGAAGTAGCACGGTCAGCTGAGGGTATTGTTCTTAGCCAACGAAAATATACTCTGGACATCTTGGAAGAAAGTGGGATGCAAGGGAGTCGTCCGATCACGTTTCCAATGGAACAAAATTTAAAGTTCTTTGCCAATGATGATACTCCCGACGTAGATGCCACTCATTATCGTCGCCTTGTTGGACGATTATTATATCTCACAGTAACACGACCAGACATTACGTTTGCTGTCAATTTACTTAGCCAACTTCTCAGTCGGCCTCGTCAATCTCATCTCGATGTGGCAACTCGGGTTCTTCGCTATTTGAAGCTCACACCTGGGCAAGGTTTATTTATTCCTTCTGGTGGCGATCTAATGTTGGAAGCATATTGTGATTCGGATTGTAATTAATATTTGTAATTAATATAGAATATTTTATATAGAATATTTTAATATAGAATATTCTATACGCGATTTCAATACTTTATTTCTTATCCGAATCATTAATATTTGTAATTAATATAGAATATTTTATACGTATTTTCTTAGAGTTGTTGGATGTGAGTTAATTTGTCTAATATGCTGTTAAATTTTACGTCTCAACCTCAAAATATTTTTCGAAACGCATAAAGTACTGACTATTTTTTTTTAAGTGGTTAAGTTAGTCAAGAGTTATGACTATCATAGTTAATATAACACATAATATATATCCATTTTTTTTTATTAATTACTAGTAATCTATTATATTTTGATTTAAATACACGCAAACATATGCTATAATTGTTGTACACTAAGCATACAAAAGGTTCCCATTAGACATTCATATTTTTTAAACAAAAATGCATATTTTAAAGGTTAAATGTCATACTTTTTGAACATGTATATTTATGTTAACTATGACGTTTCACCGTAAAAATATTTATTTTTGTTCAAGTAATATAAAAGTATAACAAAAAAATTCCGTACAACAAATTTATAAAAGACCTACTAAAATATTTATATTCAGGCAGCCCAAGACGAAAAAAATTCTGGCATTATATTATTGTGGAATAAAAAAGTATTAATCTCATAGGATACCTACCTACTCACTTTTTCTTTTTCCTAATTGTCTTGAAATATAGTCCTCTTATCAAATTAAAATTGCATTTAGCTTTTTCTTTTTCCTAATTGTCTTGAAATATAGTCCTCTTATCAAATTAAAACTGCATTTAGTTTTGGGGATTTTGGATATAAATCCCAACCCATAGTTTCAACTTTTGAATCAGT
>BMAC01000473.1:393853-422125 GCA_014905375.1 Phtheirospermum japonicum
AATTTATTAATATTAAGTACTTTAAACATAAGTACAATTACAGTTTATACACAATACTGTCAAAATAAGTCGTGATTTTGACTTTCGAACAATTCATTTATATTCGAACTTTATCTGCACGTCTATGAGTCCATGTTTAATAAATATTTTAAATATATTCGTACGAGTTAAATACCAAAATTTTCATGTCCCATATATAAATAATATAATTAATTAATTGGTTTGTATGTGTCAATTACTTAATAAGTAAATAAGCAATACTTAGCCATAAAAAACAATGATAAAATTAAGAATGTTAAAAAATTAAATTTTAATTTATTCCAATATGGATAATTTGGGATGAAGAATGCAGTACTTTTCGTTGGTCAAAAAGACATTTTTTGGTATTTATTAATATTGAGGGTAAAATTGGAATTGTTACGTGATAAGGAGTTGACGTAAAAGTATTAATAGAAAGAGGGAGTGCAGAGTTTGCTTTTTTAAAGAGGGAGTGAATCATAAAATGATTTGTGTAGTAGGAACTTTTCTCCAATTTACCGTTTAGTTTTTCGTATTTCTAATATTCATTTACTTTTGAGCAACTTAATATGTTATTTAATTTGGAATTAATCCTTAGCTGGTTGTGGCGCCAATGTACTCGCTATATTTTCTTATAACTGCGGCATATATTCAACTAATTATAGATAGGATACCTTTTTAAGGTATATAAATTAATAAACTTGAAAATGAAAATCTAAAATGAGATGGATTATACTTAGGAAACACACGTATAATAGGAACAACCGCAAGGCATAGGTCCACAAACCTAATCAATAACTTTTATCTCAACTTGTACATCCTTTCTTCCATGTTCAAATTAAATTGACGAGGCCCTCTCAACTTTATTTATTACACAAGACTTTTATATTTATCATGTATGAAATTGGATGCATTATACATTGTATATCTGTGTGTATTCCATCGGGATGGAAATACTTGTTTTACTTTTAAAAAAAAAAAAAAATCCTCAAAATCTTTTAAGAGAAAAAGAACTTGAATTAATGATGCTGAAAATTAGTCATCTCTAATTGACAAAGAAACTTGAAAGGGATCTCAATTACTAATTAATTGATTACAAGATTGAGCAAAGAAAGCAAAGTCGTGGCCCCCGATTCCGTAACTTAGGGAGTTGCCCCAAAAATAGTGTAGGGGGCTCCACCTCAATTAAATTTCTCAAACTAAATATATAAGAAATACGATCAATATTATTGAGAATAAGTTTTTAGGGGAGCCATCCATTTTTTGGGAATTCATATTTTGTAACTATTTAGACACCTGAAATGATTTATATTTTACTAAATTAAATATAAATTTTTGATTTCTTGAATTATAGACACATTTGATTGGTTTTAAATAATTTATTGGATTCAAAAGACCATATCTTGGATATTGGAAAAGCTGTTCAAAATGATATCAATTCACTTTAGTACGCTAATCCACAATACCAAACATTTTGGTGAAAATGACACAATGTGAATGTAAAACTTGCAAAATTAATACAGTACAATAGTAGTCTAGTAATATCAAAATACATTTTCGAAATCCAAGAAAAAAAATATAATAAAATATCAATGATCAAACAAAGAGCTCTTGCATCAAACTCCAAAAAAGTACACCATGGCTCCTTATCACCACTCTCCTAACTCCTCACCACTCTCCTAACTCCTAAATAGAATATAAGACGCTATATTTACAATAAGCATATACTAACATATATTATCACAAATATAATAATATCTCAATAATTTCAATACATCAAACTCCAAAAAAGTACACCATACATGGCTCCTTATCACCACTCTCCTAACTCCTCACCACTCTCCTAACTCCTCAATAGAATATAAGACGCTATATTTACAATAAGCATATACTAACATATATTATCACAAATATAATAATATCTCAATAATTTCAATACAGACACTTTGAACAAAAAATGAAACAATCACACAAGCTTCAGTATTTTCTTCATAGAAGAGGAGCACTCATATCAAAAGAAAAGTTCTCCGGCTAACGATTAATCAAATGCTCATCGAGCTATCCCACGTAATCTATGTCAAACTCTAAAGCCCCTATACAAATAAACATTCATAATATCAAAAGTAAATAAATAAAATCCACCCACGCAATAACTCTGATTTTCGAGAATTTCAGACGACACGGCAATACAAACATACCTTATATTTTATTACACGGGCAAATAATTATGTAATATTCGAATAAAAGTCAAATATTATTATTTATTAAATAAAGTTAAGGCTAGAAACAGAGGCACGTGTTGTCATGCTCGTTTAGGAAAGTTTTTTTTTGTACTCACCTCCGTTAGTTCACAGCTGCAGCAGCGAGGTAAAAAGTTTTCATCCTTGACATCTAGAGTGACTTATTTTTTTGCGTGCTTTATGCTTTCATCAAAAGAAAATCCCAGGTTTTTAGAATCTGAAAATGTATACGAGTCAAGCAAATGAAATAATGTGGCTAATTATAAGAAAAAGTATGACCATTACAGTAGTTCAAAATGAGAATTTCTTAATCTTGTCTTTAGTCATTCTTCTTTCAAGCATTGGCAATTGACAAAGAATCCCTTTATTTGGGCCCTGGAAATAAAAAACACGCAATCACTCAAAAAATAAGATGGGGTAAAAAGAAAATGACATTTGCTTAAGCCAAGTGTCAAACATTTTTTTACCCTAAGAAGATGTTAATTGTTTTGTTGTGTATAAGTGTATCGAACTTTTTAAACACTTACTTTTTTATAAAAATAAAAAGTTCGTTCGCAAGAGAACGGAGCGGTTGTAAGTGACAAGTTGACTCGAGTCGAGTCTCTCGAGAAATGACGATCGGAGTTAAAACTGTTAGTTAAGATACAAATATTAATTGAACACGCGATCAAAATAAGTTGTTTGTTTATTTTGTTTTAATAACTAAAATTAAACTAGTGAACGATTCATGCAAAACATCAAACTGAATTTCAAACGTGAAGAATGAAAATGAAAAGAATAAACAACGAAACACAAAAGTGCTCGATCAAATGACAAGGACAAAAATAAACATGAAATTGACTAACATTCAAACGACGACGGATCAAATAGAAAAGAATGCATGAACGATCAAATAACCCAATAAATTCACAAGCCAATTCAAATGAGAACAGCACCGAATCATTCAAATCAACGAAATCCGAAATCAACACAAATTATATTACGAATATTAATAATTCAAATTCAATCAACGAAATCAAGAATCATATTTCGGATGCGAGTACATCCCGACAGCACTTAGCCCCACCACAGAGGTGATATCTTATTTATATCGACGGGAAGAAGTAAGTAAATTAATAATTATAAAATTCTAATCATAGTTACTATTAAATTATATTTGTAACCACAAATACAATTACATGCTATATAGAAGGGAGGTTGAACTGACCAACATATTTCGGGAGATCATGGAGAAGGAGCTCCATCCCGCCGGGTGACAGTTTAAGGCAGTCCCTACGGAGATTCGTGCATTATGGTGGGACATGTTTCAGGTAATTATTATCTTATGTTTAAATTTATTAATTTTTATTGTAACTTGAGAGTCATGTATTAATGGAATTGTAATTATTATTTTGTTTTGTAGGAGACTTGTTATTGGGACACGGACCTGTATACTCCACATGCTATACAAACGACATTTCTCCACACGATGCAGAACAAGTATGGGAAGCGGCTTAACGGGTATAAGCAGTTTCGTGATCTGACTGGCCAGCCACTGAGAATCGTTGATGAGGGGGTCTGGAGGTAAATGATTTTGTTATATTTTCTTATTAAATTAAAATTTATAGATGATTTAAATTTTATATATTATGCATTTCAACTAGGGTTTGGAATGTTGAGTCGAATAAACTCGAGAATAAGAAGAGGTCCGAACAGTGCAGCATCAATAGGAGGAGCGAGCCTGCTGGTCCGGGTACTGGGATGTCAAAGCATAGAGGGGTGTCTAAATCTACGATCGATTATTCTAATGATATCGTAAGTAATTTAAGATCATAATATATTATTTGTTAGTTTATTTTTAATATTAATTATCTGATAATTTCATTTGGATACAGGAGCGGGAGACGGGTGAGATGGCCACTGCGTACCAAGTTTTTGTACGTATGCACAAGAAGGACGACGACGCGTGGATCGATACGAGATCCAGTAATACTAATGCGAGTCTCTTTTTTATTTAACTTGTTCTTTGATTTTAATGTAAAATTTACTAACGAGTTGTATTTTCGGAGGAGCACGAGCGACGTTTGGATGAGGCATGTGCTTCTTCACAGGATCTGGATAACGAGGTTGACCCTAACCTTTTTTATCTCGACGTCGTCGGGTAGAGTAAGGGCCGACATTACGGCACCGACTGGTTTGGGAAGTTGGTGGCTCCTATGAAGGGTTTTCGAGGTAGCGGTTCTTGCTCCTCCCAACAGGATAGGACTCACGTGAGGGAGCTCAAGGCGCAGCTCCAAACACAGAGGGAGGAGTTAGAGACCACGAGACGAGTTCAGCAGGCGATGGAGCAGCGATACAATGAGTATGAGCTACTATGTGCGTAGCAGCGCTAGAAGCAGTAACAATTTCAAGCGCAGGTGAACACATAGATGGCCAAGTTGTTAGCTCGATTATAGCAATACCTGCCGCAGCCTCCCCCGTCATATGACTTATTTGTATCGAATGTTTTTATAAACTTTTACTAACATTTTGTTGAACAAATTTAGTAATTGTGAGTTTTCAAATATTTATATAATAGTTAATTCATTTATTTGTCTGTTTATTAATGAATTTCTTAAATTTTTTGGGGTATTTTAATTAAAAAAAAAGATTAAAAATAATAATTAAAAAAAAATCCAAGGGAAAAATTCTCTTCGGAAAAACCGAGGGCGCGTACCCCTCGGGTTTTACTTTTTTTTTTCAAATATTATTTGTTAATATTTTTCGAAGTAATTCATGCCTCTCGGTGTTTCTGAGGGTTAACTTACTCTCGGTCTTTCTGAGGGCAGTTTACCATCAGAAATATTGATGAGAAAAGCCCTCGGTTTTTCTGAGGGGAAGTCGCCCTCGGGTTTTTTCGAGGGGAAGTCTCCCCTTGTTTTTTTCGAGGGCAATCAAATTCAAGAGCCCGTAATTTATCAAAAAAATGAACTCTCGGTACTCACCTCGAAAATTTACTGAGGGCATATTACCCTTCAGAAAATTTTACCGAGTAGAATTTTTTTGAGGGAAATTTGCCCTTAGTTTTTCTCTCGATAAATTAATTAACGAGGACATTTTGCTTGTTATCGAAGGTTTTTCCCCTCATTAGAACACTTTTTTTTTTAATAAAAAAGACCCTAACAATCTATAAAATTATAAATACCCTCTTAAAATATAACAATTACCCTTGTAGTTTTATTTATTTAAATAAAATAAAATACACTCTTCAAATAAGTGTAATTTGTCAAATGAGAACAAATAACAAACGAGGATTTACAATTCTCAACATTATAATTTTTTAAAAAATAACTAAACTAGTTCTTAAATATATACAAACTAGTTTTAACACAATGTAATGTTCTTTTAAGACAACTCAGAAGGAATCCTAATCCTCTCCCTAATAACAAAAAAAAAAAAGCAAAAAGAAAAAACATCTCACTTTAGCCCTTAAAAAACAGAATTAATTATATAAAAACCACAAAGTATAACCTTAAAAAAGTATCACCGTCTCACCTTAAATTTTCTCAAACCGTAAAATATCTGGAAGAAGTTTTTGTTTTTGTATTCAAACTTAGAACTTCTTGTTTCTGGCTTTGTTGCTTCATAATCTAGTGGGACTCATAAGAAGAAGAAGAAAGAAGTTGTTTGGGTTTATAACTTACTACTATAAGCAATAAACATATTATAAGCCAGTAATCGATATCAAATATGTGGTCATGATCTTTAATACACTACACCAAAAAAAGAAAAAAAAAAACTTATACAACAAATCAAATATACAAACAAAAACAATCAATAACTAAAAACAAAGAAACCCAACCACAATCAACATTAATCCATGCAATTGAACACCAAATAACTTTGAAATTGCGGACAAAGAAACAGACTTGGAGGGCTCACTTTCACCATCATCGCTGGTATCCTTAGGATTGTCAAAATTGGATGGAACTAGAGTATCCGGTGCCGAATCATCGTCACCAGCCTGCGGGCCAACGGGCCCCGGTGAGTCGTCCGACGGGCTCTTAAGGCTGCGCGGCAGGCCCTGGCCGTATGTTACATTGATCTTGAAATGCTGCCCATTTTGGCATTGCTCCCCATCATAATCACTAGAGAAAAAATATGTCAGCCCAACTCTCACTAGCGGCACCGGGACGGATATCGGGCGGGGGGTGGTGGACGAAGGATCAGCTGAGGACCACTCGATCGTGTCGTTGTCTGGGGCGTCGGAATAATCACAGAGCTTGTATGTTGTGAAATTGTATGTTTGGATCACTGAATGGTTGTTGTCTGTGTTGAAAACTGCACATTTATAACCAAAGTTGAAGTTTGATTTTCTCTTAATTTTGGAAAATAGCTATAATATTCGAGGTAAGGGACTTTTTGAAATGATTAAATAAATAGTCCAAAAAAATCAAATTGACTTTTTGTTTGAATTTGTTACTATACTCCGTACTACATTTACATGTACACTTCAAATAAAATAAATGAATAAATAAAATATAAAATTATAGGATTTAATTGAATAAAAAGAAAATCAACGGTGAATTAAACTAAATATTTTTCCATGGGATCAATCATTGGGTGATTTTCAAGGCACCTAAAAGGTCCACATGCAGAGCTTTTTCTATAGTCTCACTTAAATAAAGTACTTTAAAATGTAGTAACATGAACAAATGGTTCTGACTAAATAAATATCCAGCAGCAACAGCTGTCAGAAGTTGTACTTGTCAAATCATTTTTGAACATTTGTGGGAATTTGTTACACACACTTGGGTGAACTGGATTTCTCTTATTATCGTTGTCCTATGCTAATTATTAGGCACTTGATCAAAGAATCTAATTCTAAAAGTGACTAATCCCATGATTATATAACTTTACAAATTACAACATAACGTTTTTCCTACTATTCAGTTACAATGTTGTACTAGCTATACTATTGTCCCTAAATTGATCTTTACTTCTTTTTGCCCCTTTTCATTTTTGGGTTCTATATATCAATATATATATGTGTTTTGTGTGTTTCAATAAAAATGTATTTACAAAATTTATTATTAATTTTGCAATGAAAGCTAAAATGAAATTTGAATTTTGTTATATGGAAATTATCCAAATTAATTATTTCGAGAGGCTAATACTAATTAATTTGTACTCTGAATTAAGAAAACCCGACAGTTAATTGCATCTTACTTCAAAAAAAAATCCAATGTGAAATACTAAATTGAGTGAGACAAAATCTGAATCACATGAAGCAGAGGATAGGGTAACAAAATTCAGGTAACTAATTAAAAGTTTACAAAATATTTTCATCTGAACCAAAAAAAAGAAGGAGAAGACGACGACCGACGAAGAAGAATATCATGAAAATGAGAAATTGGATATTAATTCATGATTTGATTTTAACTCAATTCAGATAAACCAACAAATTGGTAGAATTAAATTAAAAAAAAAAAGAATATATATTTTCAAGATCCTTTCCTTTTCTTTTTGGTGTGTGTTTGTGCATATTTGATCAGTTGAAAGAATTAATGAAATACAAAATCAAGAATCACATATACAAACAACAACAAATTGAGAAATAAAGAGAACAAATTAAACCCACATATTTCAGTTTTCCTGACAAATTAGAGACAGAACAGATGGCAAATTCTAGAGAGAGAGAGAGATTAAAAAAAAAGTAAGAAATTAAGAAGCACTTAACTGAGAAAATCACCAAGGCTGAAATTAAAGTTAGAAGCCCATTTCTGGTAATCAACTTTGGGGTTTTCAAGAGTGTCGTACCATCCCAGAGACCCACCCACCGTGTAGTTCTTGTAGCCTTCAACTTTTCCTGGAAAATAATAAGATAACACAACAACTAACACACCCACCCAGATAAGCCCATCACCAGCCTTGTTCGCCATTTTCCAGTTTTAAGATTGAATTACTCTTTCTTTGTGCCAATCACAAGATTGTACCCTCTCTGTTTTTTCCAGCTTTCTTTTCAAGCACATATATATATCTCAATGGTGTAGCCTTACTCTTCAATAAAGTGACTGGGCATTTGGTTGTTCCTTGTGATATTTACTCTTTTTTTTTTTTCTCTCTCTCTCTTCCTTTTTTTTTTTTAGAGAAATGTATTTAAATTCATTTCTTAGTTTAATTGTCTATTTTGCCTCAAAATTCACTAATTTTGACCAGCCTTATATGTATTCATTCACTATGGATTATTGAACTCATTTTTCAAATAATTAGCACCGACATTATCTACGTGTTCGGATTAAACTCAAACCATAAATGTACATCTTCTTAATTAAAGAATATGATTTACAAGGATAACCAGCATAGTTGCATAGGCCAAAGTGGACAGTCCATTTCATATATTTCCATAAAACAATAATATTTTAAACCCACGTTGTAGCAGTTGGTATCCAGGCTATCATATCATATGAGAAGAAGAGGGGTATTGAACAAAGTTTAAGTCAAATTTAGTGTGAGATAACAAAATGTTGATCTTATAAGATACCTGCTCATATATATATATATATATATATAGAGAGAGAGAGAGAGAGAGAGAGAGAGTGGTAATTTATTTGAAAATCTCGTTCCACAAAAAACATATACTCTTTTAAAAAAAAAAAAATTTGTCGTTATTCTGACTATCACTTTTACACTCAACAAAATGTTGTTTCTATACTACCACAAAAAAGAAAAAGAAAAAACAATAATTTCCTAGTTTTACATACCTCTCAATTATTTTATACTAAGGATATAAAAGATGCATGTAGAATAAATAAATAACATGCACAGAGTCTTTGTTGGCGGGGCAAAAGGGCGTGGCAGATCATGTAGTCATATTGTAGTATCGTATTTCAAATTTTCAGTTTATTTAATTATAAATGCAATAATAATAAGTATAAATTTAATTTAAATTTATAATTTTTATAATTAACTTAAATTTATAATTTTGTTTCTTTTTCGTATAATGATATAATATCATATTAATTTTTGTATGTATAATCATATTTCTTATCCTCTCTTGCCTAATCATTTATCAGTTCTAGTTTCTTGAATACAATAAATATAGAATGCATGAAACTTTGGGTGTCGGTTGTGGTTATCACTTATTACTTAGTCGGCCGCATTGGCCATGTGATGATTCCTCTTATTGTTTTGTTCACCTAATAGTGCAACATCTGTCACTTTAAAAAAACAAAAAAGAAAAAATACAACACCTGTCCATTGGTGAACTTCTTGCTTGTTGCAAGTACACAAATAAATAATATGCCTCAAATAAAAAATAATATTTATTTATTTTCTAAATATCCTTATGTAATCCAAAAATTTTATAATCTATGTAAACAAAGCCTACTAAGCCAGGCCCAGAAGTCATGCGTTGTTAATCTAATAATATTTTTTTATCGATGTTTCGATTACTATTTATATAAGATTAATATCTATTTAATTTAATAATTTTTTATTATTATATTTTGTCAATAGGTATGACTCGTGTTATGCTAGATTAATGGGTTTGAACCGTTAAACTAATTTAACCCGAATCTAATTTATATTTCATATTTTTTTTAAAAATTTTGTGCTGATCTTTCTCTCTCTACATTGTCCTTTTCTAATTCTCCACCATCTCTACTGCATTTTTAATTCTGTAAGCGGCCGTTCTTCACCATTTTTACATCTCTGCCGCACCTTCAATTCTGCAGAAAGCGGTCGTTCTCCACTATTTTCGCATCTCTCCACGCACCTTCAATTTCTGTAGAAAGCGGCCTCCGCAAGCCCTTAATTTTGTAGAAAGCGGCCACCGTCATCTCTGCCGCATAAATAATCATCCCCGTTGCGGAAAATCACAGTACCTGTAGAGGTTGAATCATCAAGTAACTAACTTCTTCAATTAATTGCATGCAATCAATTTGATTTTGACCTAATTGTAGAAAATCAATTTGATTTCGACCTAATTATGGAAATTAAACTAGTATGCTCCATTTTGAAACTAATTTTCTTACAAAATTTATGTTGTTGCATGTTTTGGCTAATCTTACAACTACGAAAGGAGATTGAAGGCGAGATAGGTGATTTGGGACTATATATGGGCGAAAAGTCCAATGTAGATGAAGGTAGTATAGTATTGGTTTTAGATTTATGATGTATTGGTCTTCTGACTGCATGGTACTTGGTTTTTATTGTTGTGTTATGTCGAAACATTCACAGTAAAACGTCACTGGTCTTGTCTGAAATTATGAGTTATTATTCCATTAATGTATTGGTATTTGGAATGTGATGTATTAGTTTTTTGGCTGCAAAGTATTTGTTTTAGTTGTTGTGTGATGGCAGAACTTTTACAGTAAAACGTCACTGGCCCGTCTTAAACTATGAGTGATTATTCAATAATGTTTTCTTGTTTTAGAGGTGTGATGTATTGGTCTTCTAATACATGGTAATTGTACTTTTGTTGATGTATGAAGTTAGAACTTTCACAGTAAAGCATCATCGGGGCCCGCCTTAAACTATGAGTGATAATTCTTTAATGTATTGGTTTTGAGGTGCGATGTATTGTTATTCTGACTGCATGATATTTATTTTGGGGGATTAATTTTGTTATTCAATTCAAGGTGTGTGATAATTCAGGATTCTAGTGATGAAGAAGGTGGAAGTAACATTGATAATGAACCGATAAATAATATCCTGTTAAATGATGAAGGTAAGGAATTATTAGACCTTTTGTAAATAACATTTCTTTATACGTTTTGATAATTTTTATTTTTGTATTTAGGTAATACCCCAAACTTATCATATTCTCTTATTAATGTAAAGAGGAAGCATTTTGAAGACATATATGAGTTGTATTGTGGACATGCACATCAAGTTGGTTTTAGTGTTCGTAAAACAACAACCAGGGTGACTGATAATAAGATAATAATTGAAAAGAATTATGTATGTTCTTCTCAAGGAATTAAGTGATCCAGCACCTCCGTTTTGACAAAACAGACTCATATAACAAGAACCGATTGTAAAACATCGTTGAGAGCAAGATTAAATAAGCAAGTGTCTTTAAAGTCTTGATCACAACACACTGCACAATCATAACCTCACTAAAAAGGGTTGGAATTACCTGTATTGATTTCAGAGAGGTATCACAAAGGAAAAGGCTAGTGCTATTGAGACTATGATTTCTTCAGGAATGAGAGCGACTGATTAATATCATTATATGGAAAAAGAATCAGGGGGAGAACAATGTCTTGGTCACAAAGAAAGATCATTTGAATTATGTAAATTGGTTGAAAATGAGTGCAATAGAAGCAGGGGATACACAAATGCTCTATGACACTTTGAACCAACAGGCTGTCGATGATCCGAGATTCTTTTTCATAGTTAAAATGGATGATGAAGGTAGGTTGTGAAATGTTTATTGGCAGGACTCAATGATGAACGAGGACTACATGATATACGGAGATGTAGTTGTTTTTGACAGAACATACCAAACAAATAAGTATAACTTGATGTGTGCACTATTTGTTGGGGCGAATAAGCATTGGAATAATGTTTAGTTGTTCATTTTTATCAATTGAGAAGACGAAGTCTTTTGAGTGGCTACAAAATCCATGGAGGGCAAAACTCCTATAACAATGTTCACAGATCAGGATCTAGCAATTGCAAATGCAATAGAAAAAGTATACATACTGACCTAATTTTTTTATTTTTTTTAGTACTGTACTATATTTTATGTTGCATGGTATCAATTTTTACTATGTAATGTATTGGTTTGTATGCTGTGATATATTGGTTTTACTGATTTAGTATTTGTTGTATTACTGTAAAATATTAGTTTGAGTGCTTAATGTATTTGTTTTGTTACTTTAATATATTAGTCTTTCTTCTGTAATGTATCATTTTTCTTGGTTGTCTTATGTAGGTTTTTCCTAAAGCAAAAGAAATAGGTTATGCTCGTGGCACTTGTATCAAAACGCGGTGACTCGTTTTGGAAAATTAAAAGGTGATTAAGTCTTCAATGAAGTATAACAAGTGTTTGTCAGGGTGCTCAAACAAAGTGAAGATTGTTGGAATTTTATGATATCCAATTATAATTGGTTTCAATGTTTATACGCTATAAGAGATAAATGGAGCACCGCATTAAACAAGGATTTCTTCTCCACTGGTGCAGTAACATCACAATGAATTGAAAGCGTCAACTTCTCCATTAGATTTAAAGCCAAAAAAACCTCCAGTTTGAGTGATTTTTATAATATCATTTTCAAGCAGGCTCTTGAACATTGGAGATACACTGAAAGACAACATGAATTTCAATGCTCGAAATCAATCCCTGACTCAACAATACTGTTAAGCGGATTCCTCAAGCATGCTTCAGAGGTATATACGCTGACAATTTCTAAAGAGTTTGAGGATGAACTACTAAAGTTTTTTCCTACCTCATGTAAAATGTTGCATTGTGAGGATGGAATTCAAAGCCAAAAAATCCTCCATTTTGAGTGATTTTTATAATATCATTTTCAAGCAGGCTCTTGAACGATGGATATACACTAAAAGAAAATGTGAATTTCAATGCTCGAAATCAATCCCTAACTCAACAATACCATTAAGCGGATTCCTCAAGCATGCTTTAGAGATATATACGCTGATAATTTTTAAAGAGTTTGAGGATGAACTACTAATGTTTTTTCCTACCTCATATAAATTATTGCATTGTGAGGATGTGATTATGTTATATAATGTTATACATGAAGATGGTATCACTCCCTATGATGTGGTCTTGTCTACTGCGAATGCACTTATAACTTGCTCGTGCAAAATGTTTGAAGAGTGTGAATTATTATGATGTCATCTCATGAGGATATATGCATCCAATGCAAAAAAATTACCAGATTCCTATATCAAGATAAGATGGACGGAGTTTGCCAAGGAGGAGTTGTGGGATAAACGTAACGGAGGCCTTGATCCATGTGACAATGTTGTTCGAGATTGTATTGCTTGGAGAAGTGAATTTGTTGATAGTCAACCTGATCCCTTATGACCATATAAGGAATAAAGATAACACATGGTTGAATTCGGGTCGAGGATATGCAAGGAATTACTCGACTCGGATGTGTAAACACCCAATACGCGTCGAGCCAACCCGGATCACCTTAGGTTGACAAGCTATTACGTGTTGACTGGTCAAACACCTAGACCACCGTGCCTATCACCTAGTTTGTTATGCCAACCACCTAGACTGTCGCGCCCCTCAACCATCGATAATGACACGTCTAGGCCGACCTCAGCATGCACGACACTCGCCTGCCATTAGGCCAACCAAGCGCATCTGTCGACCAGACGTGCCGAAGCTGAGCAGGGCTGTCAACCGGCCATGCCCCGGCCCACGAGTGCGCGTCCGAGCCCTCGGACGGTTGGGCTCGCCGAGACCGAGCAGGTCTCTTGGCCGACCATGTCCCACCTACGAATGCACATCTGCACGCCTCGACCGACCGTGCCTCAGCCACCTAGCGCACATCTGCGCACCTCATCCGAGAGGGCGTGCCGAGGGCGAGCAGCACTCTCGCCCGACGATGTCTTAGCCCCCGAGCGTGCACCCGCGTGCAACAATCAAGCTAGCGCATCGAGGTCGAGCAGCGCCCGTGGCCGACAACGCCTCGGCCACTCAGCGCACATCCGCACGCCTCATCCGAGCGGGCATGCTGAGGCCGAGCAGTACCCACGACCGACCATGTCCCGGCCACCTAGCACACATCCGCGCGCCTCAGCCGAACAGAGCTCTCGGAAGACCACGTCCCGGCCCCCGAGCGTGCACCCACGTTAGGGATGGCAATGGGCCGGGTACTAGAGGACCCGCCCAATCCATCCCATGGGTCGGGTCGCCACGGGTCACGGGGCGGGGCGACCCATTATATTAATTTTTATTATTTTTATTAAATTTGAAATTAACTTAATATATAATAACACATATATTATTATAAAAATTAAATATAATATGAAAAATTAATTAAAAACAATACTAAATTTAAATTCTTTTAATAATTCATATAAGAAATATTTAAAATATATATAAAATATATTTAAAAATAAAAATGTACAGCGGGTCGGGCCGGGGCGGGTACCCCGCGGGGCGGAAAGGTACCGGACCCGCCCCGCGCCGCCACGGGTCACGGGCGGGCCGCCCCAAACGACAAGGGTCGGGCGGGGCAGGCCGGGCCGGGATTGCCATCCCTAACCCACGCACTTCATCCAAGCTGGTTGAGGCCGACCATGCCCTGACCACCCAGTGCACATCCGTGCGCCTCAGCCGAGATAGCGCGCTGAGGCCGATCAGTGCTCTTGGCCGACCATGCCCCGGCCTCTGAGCGCTCACTCGCACGCCTCAGTTGAGCTAGTGCGCCAAGGCCGAGTAGCGCTCTCGGACAACCACGCCCCGGCCTCGAGTGCGCACCTGCGTGCCGAGGCCGAGAAGGGATGTTCAGTCGACCATGCCCCAGGCTGCATGCGAATCATCCAAATTGACTTGGCACTCGGTGGAAAGATCGAATATATTCATCCCTCGTCCCTAACTGAGAGTAGGCTCAGAGGATAAAAATGGTTTAACCGAGACTGATCCTCTATGAGGAAAGGTCAGCTCAACATCAAGGCAAGATGATGACGGCTTTGAGGACGCGGAAGAGATGTGACCAAGGTTAACTGTCCTGACTCAAAAAAGGACTCACATCCAATGAAGTAATGCCATGTGTCCAATTAGGGTTAAGGTTTTGGCTAGTTTTTTTGTCAATTAAGTCGGTGACCACTGAGACAGTGACACATGTCCAATTAAGGTTTGGAAGGAAAACTATAAATAGCCTCTCCAATAGAGAGAGAGAGAGAGGGGATCCCAATTTCTAAAGAGAGAAACATATGTAAAGTCTTAGAGAGAGAGAGAGCTTGTATCAAGAAAATAGCACTGTAAAAGGACCCGGCCAAGGCCGATCCGACCCAGATTTAAGGAATAAAAGTCAAGCACTTTTTCCAATTCATTATTTTCACTTGTTTTATTGGTGATCACCTTGTTTTTTATATTATACTTGCTTAGGATACTCTTAGCTTAAACAAAAAGGTGCTAGAGGAAGGTTCCTTGTGATCTGCAGTTCCACTCGCTCAATCAGGTCGTCTGATTTTGTCTCCTATTTTTGTGTGTTCGATTTTTGTTTTTTCGTGAGGAGCTGGTCGTCAGCCCTCGTCATGGTTAAGGCTTGTAAAGAAAAAGAGAGGAAAGAAATTTTGAACCTGTTCGTCCTCATGAGCCCTTCAGAAAGTTCAAGGAGAAACCCTGACAAAGAACGCCAGGAGAGGACTGTCTAATCAGGTCCAAACAAGATAAACCCGAATTAGGTGCGATAATTCATGTAGAACCCCGCTTTTGCTAAAGAATTTGAGAAAATGATAAAGAAAGGTACAAGATAATGACACTAGAAGGCATGGTCGACAACCACAAGAATGTCGACCTCCTAGAAGGGCATTCAGAATCAGACCCAGCTCGAGATGCGGTGAGGAAAAATGGAAAAAGAAAGTTGGATGAGGAGGCCGAGCTGAATACCAAGAGCAGGCTCGTTCCCATTGCACGAAGTCTCATGTTCTCCTCCCCTCAAGATGTTCTTTTTTGAGGAATTTATTCTTGCCAATAATTCCTATATTGTTATTTGCCTTTCTTGGGCACAAAATAAGTCAGAAAACTAGATTTAGGAATATATTGTGTTTCCTAGTTTATGTTTAAGACTTTATTAGTTTCCTAAATTGTGTTTAGGATTTGTTTTAGGTTTTTAAAAAAGTTTAGGATTCTATGTTTGTCTATTTAAGACAAGGGGATTCCTAAAGCTTGTGATCGATCTTAGCGCACGGGATTTTGAAGAGGAGACCGACGCAAAGCAACGCAAGACGCACAGCTAGAACTGAAGAACACGAAGACTACTTGGAGCCATTGATCGAGATTGACAAGTGATTCAAAGTTGCGTGACTAACGGAGAAGATCTTGTTCAACCTAGGCGACAAGTATTTAGTATCATGTTTATGATATTCTAGTTTTCATATATTGCTTAATATTTTTGTATTGATCAAAAAACAAGGAAGCAATATAGTTTTCGGGTTTGTACACCCAAGTTCACAAGTAATTTTACTTGTGAACTGAATTTGTTTTAACCGTGTTCTTAAATTTATTTTCCGCTGCATACTATTATTTTACTCTAGTCGATGTTGTTAACCAGTGTTGTTAAACATTAATAACAACATCGTGAATCTGAGACTTATTTTTCAAAACCATAGACCTTCAGATTTAATATTTGGCATCTAGAGCGGGTTACTTAACCTTTTAAGTACTGATCCTTATTTTAGGTGCTATGGATGCTCAAGGCAACCCAAGGCCACCGATCCTCAACGGGGAGAATTATTCTCTCTGGAAACAAAGGATGCGCTGGCACTTAAAGAGCATAGATGAACGAGCATGGAGAACCGTCCTCGTTGGATGGGAAAAGACACGTGTCACTGATGGAGAAGGCGACACTATCCCAAAAAAGGAGGAAGACTGGACTGCTGACGAAATGAATGCTGCGAATTGGAATTCCAAAAGTATCAACACTTTGTGCAGTTATGTTGATGCAAGCTATTACAGAGTCATCAAGAATTGCGATTCATCAAAAGACGCTTGGGACGCACTCCAAAGGGTGTGTGAAGGAACTGCAAGCGTGAGGAAATCACGACTAAGAATGTTGATGTCCACGTTCGAAGCAATGAGAATGGATGAGAAAGAATCAATTATGGACTATTCCATGAGACTGTCAGAAATCACAAGCGAGTGCAGAGAGCTTGGTGAGGCAATAACTAACTCTCGTCTTGTAGGAAAATTGCTAGATCTATTACAAAGAAATACAATATGAAGGTGGCAACACCTTAGTTGGAAACCTTAAGCAGTATGAGATGGAACACCTTGGGTCCAACTCAAAAGAAAAGAGTGTTGCTTTTTCTTCCGAGACTGTAACGCCCCAGGATCGCCCTCCAGACCTGACGGTTAGCCTCACTGTACCGACACGAGTCTTTTCTAGTGCGCTTTGTCCTCACTCAGGTGCACCCTGGAAACACTTCCCAGGGGGTCACCCATCCCACCTCTACTCCAGGCCAAGCACGCTTAACTTTGGAGTTTTTCGATGGGAGAGCTTCCAGAAAAGAAGATGCACCTTGTTGGTATGAGTTTACCAATCAAATCTATTGAGCTTTCCTAGGTAGTCTCATAATTTGGGGTGTTACAGAAACTAATCCAGACAACGATGAAGATGAAGAGGACTTTGATTTTAATGGAATTCTGAAGAAGATGGAATCTACTACGCTTTGTGAAGACGAATTGTCGTTTGTTACCCAACGTTTCAACAGTTTCTTGAAGAAGAAGAATAGCTTTGGAGGCTCAACTACGAAGACCAGACCACAGGTGTCCACGCCAAAATTCACTGGACGAGCTCTCCCCAGATCTCATTCCACTTCCTCAATTCCAAATGTGTCCAATCCCACGAGACCTCTCAGTGAAGTGCAGTGTCATGAATGTAAGGGTTGGGACACTACAAAAATGAGTGTCCTAACACTCTTAGGAAGAAAAAGCATGGTTACTACTGATTTCACTGAGGATGTAAATGACTCCGAGTCATCTGAACCTGCTCCATCCTTATTTACCCATGTTGTTTGGGACGATGATGTCCATGTTGATAGCCTTAAAACTAACATCGTATACTTGAATGTTGAAACCCCTGATTATTATAAGGAGTACGAGCTGCTGAGTATTGAGCACCAGCAACTGTTTGTCAGCTGGGGAAAACAGGTACTCAAGGTCAAGGATCTCGTGAAAGAAGTAGAAAAACTGACCAAAGAAAAGGATGATCAGACTGATATAATTGTTCGACTGGAAACATCGCTCACCAAGAAGGATGCTGAGCTAGAGAAGATGAGAACCGAGTTGAAAAAGGTCCAAGGAACCATAGCAAATCTGAACAAAGGCAAGGCTAACCTTGATGAAATCTTGGAGATTAGCTTTCCTGAAACCTCGAAGTAAGGAATAGGATTTAAACCAATTCAGCCACCTCAAGTGCCAAGTCAGGAGCAGAAATCGCCCAAGCGACATAAGAAGAGAAGGAGACAGTTCGTTTGCCATCATTGTGGTGAGCCCGGAAACATTCGGCCTTTTTGCTGGAAGATCATAGGCGAGAGAAGGCAATTTCAGAGAACTAATGCGGCTGCTAAATTCAATGTTGGTTTCCGTCATACCAACATCAATACCATCACCAGGTTCAAACAAGTGTGGGTCAAGAAGAATAACGTCAAGTGTAACATGATCCATACCTCCCTGAAGTCACATGTCCCTGGAGCCTTGTATTTCAGTAGTGGGTGCTCCAAGCATATGACTGGTTACGAGGATCTACTTTCCAATATTGTCAGATTTCGAGGTGGAAAAGTAAAGTACGGTGGAGGCGCAAATGGTCAAATTGTTGGCCAAGGAACTCTCCATGTTCCAGGCATTGTGACTCTTGAAAATATGTTGCTGGTAGAAGGACTTACTACAAATTTGATTAGCATAAGTCAATTGTGCGACGGAGGCTTCAGTGTCAAATTCAACCGAGAGAAGTGTGAAGTCTACGAGGAGAATGGATCATGTATTCTCACTGGTCAAAGAACTTCAGATAATTGCTACCAAATCCAAAGTGATACTTTTTGCAGACTGTCTCAATTAAGTGATGCTGAGTTGTGGCATCAGAAGCTTGGACACGTGAATTACAAGATGATGGACAGTTTGGCCAAAGAAGAAGCTGTGAGTGGACTGCCTAAGCTCAACACCAAGATCATTCCTGTGTGCGAGGCGTGCCAGAAAGGAAAGCAAGTAAGGGTGCCTCATCCGGTCCAGCAAAGTCTCACTACATCATCTTGCTTTGATCTTCTACACATGGATCTCATGGGACCACTTGAGATTGAGAGCCTTGGTGGTAAGAGGTGTGTGTTAGTGATTGTTGATGATTTTTCTAGATTCACTTGGATAGAATTTTTAAAAGAAAATTCTGAAACGTTTGAGGCTTTCAAAAAACTTGCAAAAAAGCTGTGTGTAAGGTTCAATGTGAACATTGGTAGGATTAGAACTGATCACGTAAAGGAGTTTAAAAATGCATCCTTCTCTAAATACTGCACGTCTGAGGGCATAAGTCATGAATTTTCTTCACCTATTACTCCACAACAAAATGGCATAGCCGAACGTAAGAATAGGACTCTTGCTGAGATGACTAGAACTATGCTTATTTCTAATGGCATTGCAAAATATTTTTGGGCTGAAGCAATGATCACTGCATGTCACATTACAAATAGGGCTTATTTTAGACCAGGTTCATGTGCTACTCCATATGAGTTGTTGATGGGAAGAAACCGAACATGAGTTATTTTCATGTGTCTGGATGTATTTGTTATGTTCTTAATGACAGAAATCATCTAACTAAACTAGACTCAAAAAGTGATAAGTGCATTTTCATGGGTTATTCCCAAAACAGTCATGCATATAGGTTGTTTAACCTGAGAACTAGAAGCATGTTTGAGTCAGTTAATGTCAAGTTCGATGATCTAACAAGTGCAGTCAAACCTACCTAGGATAATGATCTGGTTTATGATCAAAATCCTCAAGAAAATGTCACTTCTCCTTCAGATGATAGTTCAGGTATTGAGAACAAAGATGCAGGTGCTGAATCTAGAGAATTAAGTGATGTTGATACCAATGTTGTTACTGGGATACCAATATCAGAAACAACATCAAGCCAAGTCGCAGAATCTGATTCTGATTCAGAAGAAGAAGGTCCAGCTGATCCCATTGATCTTCATCAAAGGGATATTCCATCCATAATCCAGAAAAACCACCCCGTGGGCCAAATTATCGGTGATTTAGACGAAAGGAGTACAAGACGGAGACATATTAATTTGAAGGAGATGGTCAGGTACGTATGTCTGTCTACTAATTGCTCTAAGATTCGTGAGTCTTTGTATCTTTCTAAAATAGAGCCCAAGCGAGTGGAGGATGCACTCAAGGATGAGTTCTGGATTCGGGCAATGCAAGAGGAGCTGGACCAGTTCGCTAAAAATGATGTTTGGGATTTGGTGCCACGACCAGAAGATTCCCATGTGACGGGAACAAAGTGGATATTTAAGAACAAGACTGATGAGGCTAGCAACATTGTGAGGAACAAAGCTCGACTTGTTGCACAAGGGTATACGCAAATTGAAGGAATCGATTTTGATGAAACTTTTGCCCCAATTGCCCGCATTGAGTCGGTAAGACTTTTGCTCTCTGTTGCTTGTTATATGAAGATTTCATTGCATCAAATGGACATTAAGAGTGCTTTTTTAAATGGAGTCTTGAGTGAAGAAGTGTATGTTGAGCAGCCTAAAGAATTTGTGGATCCTCAAAAATCAAATTTTATTTTAAAACTGAAAAAGGCACTTTATGGTTTAAAGCAAGCTCCAAGAGCTTGGTATGAAAGGCTAACTCAACATTTGCTTTATTTGAACTTTAGACGAGGGGAAGTTGATAAAACTTTATTCCTTCTTAAATCCAATAAGCACATCTTAATTGTCCAAATTTATGTGGATGATATTATTTTTGGATCTACTAACGAGCAGATGGTCAAGGAATTTGTTACTCGGATGTCTGATACATTCAAGATGAGCATGGAAGGTAACCTCTCATACTTTCTTGGTTTACAAATCAAACAGTTTGATGACGGTATTTTCCTTTCCCAGGCTAAATATGCTAAGAACTTAGTTAAAAATTTTGGTTTAGAAAGTGAAACTCACAAGAAAACGCCGCTGGGAAAAACTGTGAAGCTGTCGAGAGACGATGTTGGTAAGGGTGTTGATAACACCATGTATAGAAGTATGATAGGGAGTTTATTGTATTTGACAGCAAGTAGACCAGATATTATGTATAGTGTGTGCTTATGTGCTAGATATCGGTCTAATCCAAAAGAATCACACTTAAAAGCAGTTAAAAGAATAATTAGGTATATTGCTGGTACAACTGAACTAGGTGTGTGGTACACAAAAGATACTGGTACCGAACTTATAGGGTACACTGATTCGGATTGGGCTGGAGATGTGGTAGATAGAAAGAGTACTATTGGGGGGTGTTTTTTTTTGGGTAACAATTTAATCTCTTGGTACAGCAAGAAGCAAAATTGTATTTCTCTTTCTACAGCTGAAGCCGAGTACATTGCAGCTGGAAGTGCGTGCATACAATTACTGTGGATGAACCGGATGATAGAGGACTACGGTCTGCACAGTAGTATCTTGACTGTGCTGTGTGACAATTCCAGTGCCATTGACATCTCCAAAAAAAATTTTATTTTCGAATTAGTTGATCTTTTTTCAAATCTATTGTTGTTGATGTCATAGTGTTTATTCCACTTAGTGTTGGGTTTGCACTTGTATTTGTTTACGCGGTTTTTGAGATATTAACAAAATACATTATTTTATGAGATCAACTCAAATAAAAAAGTGTTGAATCGTAATAATATTTTATAAARAACACGTTGATAGACAATAAAAGTGATATCAAATTATATTGTATTTTGAATTTTTMTATAATTTAATTAAATAAAGTGATCAATTTATTTTTGAGAAAACGTGACGAATTTGATATGTTGGATTCGAAATGAAAAAAAAAATAACAAATTTTTTTTTTAAAAAAAATAACTCAAAATGATCAAAATAACATATAAGTGATTATATATATATATTATATATGTATATAAGTATATATATATATATAAAGTATTAATTCTTATTATAAATATAATCTTAATTTTGTATTTATTATGTAAAAAATGTAAATTTTACTCACCATGTGGAACATCGGTGCTGCAAATGCCATTATGGTTTCAAAAATGCAAAACATCCAACAACTGATAATATTATTGTGCCTTGAAATATTGGGAGTGTGACCAAGAAAATAACAACAAATAAACCTATAAAAAGACCCAATAATTATGCGGCCACAATCTGAAAATAATAATGATAAATATTATTATAAATTAGCAATGTTGAAATAAAAGAATTTTTATCGATAATTAATTAATTATATATGACTATAACTTACCCGATCGGGCATCTGTGCATAATGGATATACGCACTAATATACATCAGCTCAATAACATACCCAATGAGATTAGTTGCTGTGATGGCATAATTCAAATTTAGCCATTGATTCGAACTTTTCGTACCTACTTTTATAAATATGTTTGTCAAACGTTTAAAATCCTCTCGCAAGAGTACGAGTTCGCTTGTAGATTGGTAAGTTTAAACTGAGTCGATTCTCAAGGAACAAACAATCAAGATTTTCAATGTTTGTTTAATCACAACTTCACACAAGACCAAGTATCGTGGGTTTGATTTTGATTTTATAAACTACGAATTGAAAAGTAAGAACGATTATTGAAAACTAATTAATTGAACTAATTGACTTATACTAATTAAGAAGCTAGGGTTTAAAAGCTAGATTAATTAAAACGATGAACTAAGATTACCAAGCATGAATGAATGAAATGAAATCGAAAGGGAAACGATTACGATCTATATTAACTATGAAATCCAAAGTATCAAGTATCAAATAATTCAAGAAATGAAAAGAAAGAACGAATTATCTAAAATCTATAATTAACTAAGAACTAATCTAGAAAGCAATTAAAAAGGTTTAGAGTACTTATTAGATTTAGAAAAAGCAGCAAATCACCAACTATTCCAGAGAAAAGAAAGTTAATCTCGATCCAAGAACAAGTCACAAACAAAAGAAAGGAGCGTAGGAACTTGTAATCTTGAATCTTTTATCTCCATCTTGTATCTACGTAACAGTCGGAGAAAACGGGCTCTCTCTGCATCTCGGGACCTTAGGAATGTGTAAAGCGTAACCCTCAATGAATTATAGAAGGGTATATATAGGTTTCCAAAACTTGGAGCAAAAGTTTCTTTAAAAATCTCAATCCTGGAACCGTTAGGGTAGGGTTACCGCTAATGCTACCATTAACCTGTCGCTGAAACTCTCTGTCCATCCTTAACGGTGGCGCTAACGGTCAGGCTACTGTTAAGCCCACTGTTAACACCTCTCTGAAGCCTCCTAGCAGTCCAGCTAATGGTAAGGCTACCGTTAACCTATTTTGGGAGCTCTCTATCCGTGGTTAGCGGTAGTAGGAACCGCTAAGGGTTAGTGGTTGCTTAGCTGTAGGAGCTACAGCTAGGTAGGTAATTTCGCTACTTTTATCACCGAATCGCTCATTTTTGTCTCTCGATTCTTGCAACGATTTGCAAGCTTCATCTATATAGTGTTGAGCTCCTTCGGCTATTTAGCTGTAGGGGGAAAATAGAGAGTAATTACACAATTGCATCAATCATGATCAAAACACGTAAAATAAGATGGAGATACAAAAATACGGAAATATTCTTCATCTACCCAACCTATACCGAGATTAATAACAATTTTAACTAAAACATTACCTAAATATATACAAAAATCAAGACAAATTCATGCGAATCAGCCATCCATAGTATAACCACATTAGGAATAAGAAGAGGGCCACCATATATGGTACTGGCTTATTCTCCTCTGTCGACTTACTCTTATAAATCTTATAGACAGTTGGCCTATAAAAATTATTAATTAGTATAATTTCTAACTAATAATATGTTAATAGAAAAAGAGTAGTATTTTTTGTGAGTCATGTTCTTTTTTTAGTTTTTAAAAAAATTAGAAACTGAGTTGGTGAGTTTATGTGTGAGACGAAAGGCTTTTTTTGTCTCTTAAATATAATATTAGTGGTATGGCGAGATGGCGGTGAAGCGAGCATTTGTGAAGAATTGGGTTAGGCCAGAGATGAACCATCGAAGAAGTCGCGCCATGAAGAGGAAGGTTGTTAACAACTGAGGAAGAGCGGAGGACATGTGGCGGCTTGGTATCAACGAGTAGTGCATCACGAGGGACGAATGGCGGCTTGGTCTCGTAGAGTCGCGAAGCACAATGGAAGACGGGCAGCGGCTTGGTCTCACCGAATTGCACGGGCGATAGTGGGTTGACGGAAACAATGGAGGAGCCAATTCCAAGAAAGGTCTTGATCAAAAATTGAGCGACGCTCGATCATTTTTGTAAGGTCTTGATCAAGAATTAGTAGGTCTTAAGCTATAACTGGCTTTGGGTTGCATTAATTTGCACAATGGGCTTGGATTTATTGGTTCAATTTTGAGTTTAAGTCACTCTTTAAAGTGGGGAGTAAGTAAATTCTCTATCTCAATCCTCTCTCCCTACATGACATTCTACTTTCTAGACTCCAAGTCCAATTATTCTCTATCTCAATCCTCTCTCTCTCTCTACATTACATTCTACTTTCTAGAATCCAAGTCCAATTATTCTCTATCTCAATCTTCTCTCTCTACGTGACATTCTACTTTCTAGACTCCAAGTCCAAGTATTGTCATGGTGGCTAGCGCTTTTTTTCTTTTTTACTTGATACATAGATTAGTCTAATTACCGCAAACTTCAATTAATGCATTTTGAAAAGCTCGTTAAGAAGAGTAATAAAACCGTTGTGCTAAAAAAAACAAGGAAAGAAAAAAACCCATCACAAGTTTACATACGCCGGAGCAAGTACACCGACGCCGCGACGATGTTCCCTCATTCAAGAAATAATTTCGTTAATAGAAAAAGAAAAGGTTATAACAACAAAAAATAAATTAAGTCTTACCTAAGATGCTGAAAGCCGAAACCAAGTGAGTCGCAATTAGTAATTTAGGAAACCTACATACTATGATAACTAGTATTACACCGTGCGATGCACGGGGAATAAGTTTAAAGTTTAATTTGTTAAATATTTAATATTATTTTTATGTTAATAATATAATAAATAAGGGGTTATGATAATTTAAACAAAAGTAAAATAAGATAAAATTTAAAATAATAAATATAAGAAATTAAAGAATTAAATATTATATAGATCATGCTTAACAAAACTATTATTAATCAAAATCTTATAATGTAGATAAGAATTGACGGATTAAAAATATATAAACAAACTCTAGAAAGAAAGTTTAATTCCTAACTAGCCATTAGTAAATAAAGTTTAGGACTAATTAGCGCATCCGAATAAATTAATATACTACTGCCTATTTCAATTGCGTGAATTTGCAAAGTTATACTCACGGAGAGTAAAATTTCACTTAGCTCATGTTTTTTTGGAGGCTTAGATTTTGGGCAAAATAGTTATAAATGTCGGCATTTGCAATTTGTTGACAATTAACTAAAGTAATTTCATTTATAAAATAAAATAGAGAGATGATGAGGTCAACTTCAAGTTGCATTTTCAGGCAGATATATAATTGTACAATACTGAGTCTCGTATTGCATATTTGAGCACTAGATCGGATTTCTTATCAATTATATAAAATAATTTGACATATATATAGTGTTACTTGTTGAATAAAGGAGGGAGCAACCATACATACTGGAAATGGTGAAAAACCTTGGCTCCCTCACGGAATTTAGACTATAAATATATATTAATAATGTGCTCATTTGATGCTCGCGAACTATATAATTAATTAAAAAAATAAAATAAATGTTAAAATAAGTATATTAATAAATATATATATTGTATGTAATTATATAACTCATATAAAATAATGTGTCACACGAGAGTCATATAATTATAAGAAATAATCACATACACCACACATGCTTCACACATATTTAAAACATACATTTTCTCACGTAATTTAGACTATAAATATATATTAATAATGTGCACGTTTGATGCACGCGAACTATATAATTAATTTAGAAAATAAAATAAATATTAAAATAAGTATAATAATAAATATATATATATATATATATATATATATGTGTGTGTTGTATGTAATTATATAACTCATATAAAATAATGTGTCGCACGAGAGTCATATAATTATAAAAAATAATCACATACAAATAATGACATTTGAATCATAGATTTTGAACAAAAATTAAAATACACAAAAGACCAATATTTTAAAGTCCTTTACATATGTAAAAATAAAATATGAGTTGAGATGCTACAAATCTATCTGCGGTGGGGTGGGTACAAAATTCCAAAAAATTAGATAAACCACGATTTGACATGCTCCCAGTAAAAATCCAATTGCGTTAGGGATCAACACAAGTCAATCAGAAAATTTAAAAATAAAGTATTAATTTATAATATTTTACTATTTTCTTGAGATTAATTCAAATTTAATACTAACTAATTTCACTACCGCAACAAGGAGATCGCTCGAAAGCAATCCATAGGTGCATGAAACGCCACCACTGAGTGTTAAGGAACATGACAATATGATTGGCATGTACTTAACACTCTTGGTTTGGACTACTTGATACTACGAAAGAAAACCCATATAATTAAAATATTACAAAAGGAATATAATCTTAGTTTTGTATTTATTATGTAAAAAATATAAATTGTACTCACCACGTTGAACATCGGTGCTGCAAATGCCAATACGAAAGCAAATATGCAAAACCATCCAACAACTGATAATATTATTATGCCTTGAAATATTGAGAGTGTGACCGAGAAGATAAAAACAAATAAACCTATAAAAAGACCCAATAGTTTTGCGGCCACAATCTGAAAATAATAATGATAAATATTATTATAAATTAGCAATGTTGAATAAAAGAATTATTATCGATAATTAATTAATTAGATATGATTATTGCTTACCCGACCAGGCATCTGTGCGTAATGGAGATACGCACTAATATATAGCACCTCAATAACAAACCTAATGAGGTTAGTTGCTATGATGGCATAATTCAAATTTAGACACCCATAGTATAACCACGTTAGGATTGAGAAGAGGGCCACCACATATGGTACTAGCTTATTCTCCTCTGTCGACTTACTCTTATAAATCTTATGGAAAGTTGGCCTATAAAAAATTATTAATTAGTATAATTTATAACTAGTAATATGTTAATAAAAAAGAGTAGTATTTTTATTGAGTCATGTTCATTTTTTATTTTATTTTTTAAGTTACACTCAGGGAGTAACTATGATTACTATATGCAATTAGCTTGTGATTTTTTCCTGAGGCTTAAATCTTGGGCAAAATAGTTATAAGTGTCGGCATTTGCAATTTGTTGGCAACTAACTAAAGTAATTTTATTTAGAAAAATATAATAGAGACAATGAGGTCAACTTCAAGTTTGCATTTTCAGGTTGTATAATAGTACAATACTGAGGTCTCGTATTTGAATATTTGAGCACTAGATCAGATTTCTCATCAATTATATAAAATAGTGAGCTCTATATATGAACATGATTATTCATTTCAGAGTGTTAGTGTACTTGAATGGCTGTGAAACTATATTATATAGCGTTTAATATAAAATAGGAAGAAGCCAATTTGGTTTAGATTAACAATAACATAAAAAAAAAAAAAAAAAAAAAAAAAGAGGGCTATGAAACTCTAACACACGCACACTTTCCCCAAACAACAGCAGCAACACGACAAGGGGGACGAGCAGCGGGCGAAAATTTGAAGGGGGCTTCTTGTTTAATTCAGGTAAGTTCCCCCTTTAACTAATTTAACTTACTTTAATGAATTGTTATTAGTTGTTAGGTGAGTTAATATTCATTTGTTATGAGATAAATAGTTATTTTTTTTTTATTGTGTTTATATATTTGTGAATTTAAATGTCAATATTTATAGAATATATATTTGAGAATTTTTTGTAGTCAATTTAAATGTGAATTTATATGTTTGTGATTTTATTTATTTATTTATATATTTTTGTTAATTTAAATGTCAATATTTATAGAATATGTTTGGGATTTTTTATAGTTAATTTAAATGTGAATTTATATGTTTTTTTTGCTAATTTATATGTTTTTGTTAATTGTAGATGTGAATTTATATGTTTTTTTGCTAATTTATATGTTTTTTGCTAATTTATATATTTTT
>BMAC01000473.1:422150-452730 GCA_014905375.1 Phtheirospermum japonicum
AATCTGAAAATAATAATGATAAATATTATTATAAATTAGCAATGTTGAATAAAAGAATTATTATCGATAATTAATTAATTAGATATGATTATTGCTTACCCGACCAGGCATCTGTGCGTAATGGAGATACGCACTAATATATAGCACCTCAATAACAAACCTAATGAGGTTAGTTGCTATGATGGCATAATTCAAATTTAGACACCCATAGTATAACCACGTTAGGATTGAGAAGAGGGCACCACATATGGTACTAGCTTATTCTCCTCTGTCGACTTACTCTTATAAATCTTATGGAAAGTTGCCTATAAAAAATTATTAATTAGTATAATTTATAACTAGTAATATGTTAATAAAAAAAGAGTAGTATTTTTATTGAGTCATGTTCATTTTTTATTTTATTTTTAAGTTACACTCAGGGAGTAACTATGATTACTATATGCAATTAGCTTGTGATTTTTTCCTGAGGCTTAAATCTTGGGCAAAATAGTTATAAGTGTCGGCATTTGCAATTTGTTGGCAACTAACTAAAGTAATTTTATTTAGAAAAATATAATAGAGACAATGAGGTCAACTTCAAGTTTGCATTTTCAGGTTGTATAATAGTACAATACTGAGGTCTCGTATTTGAATATTTGAGCACTAGATCAGATTTCTCATCAATTATATAAAATAGTGAGCTCTATATATGAACATGATTATTCATTTCAGAGTGTTAGTGTACTTGAATGGCTGTGAAACTATATTATATAGCGTTTAATATAAAATAGGAAGAAGCCAATTTGGTTTAGATTAACAATAACATAAAAAAAAAAAAAAAATGTGGAAGTGAATTTCGTACTGTTCACGTAGTTACTATTCAATTTTGATTAAGAGCTGTTTCATATATTTATCACAAGTACAAGATGTATATCTAAAACTGTTCACCTAGTTACTATTCAATTTTGACTATAAATACATATTATTAATGTGCACGTTTGATGCACGCGAACTATATAATTAATTAAAAAAATAAAATAAATGTTAAAATAAGTATATTAATAAATATATATGTTTTTATGTAATTATATAACTCATATAAAATATTATATCGCACGCGCGTCATATAAATATAAAATATAATCACATACACCACACATGCTTCACAAATATTCAAAACATATATTTTCTCACGAAATTTAGCCTATAAATATATATTAATAATGTGCACGTTTGATGCACACGAACTATATAATTAATATATATATATATATATATGTGTGTGTGTGTGTGTGTTAAAATAAGTATTTTAATAAATATATATGTTGTACGTAATTATATAACTCATATAAAATAATGTATCGCACGTGAGTCATATAATTATAAAAAATAATCACATACAAATAATGACATTTGAATCTTAGAGTGAACAAAAATCAAAATACACAAAAGGCCAATTTTTTAAAGTCCTTTACATATGTGATAATAAAATATGAGTTGAG
Source organism: Phtheirospermum japonicum (assembly GCA_014905375.1). Taxonomy (NCBI): domain Eukaryota; kingdom Viridiplantae; phylum Streptophyta; class Magnoliopsida; order Lamiales; family Orobanchaceae; genus Phtheirospermum; species Phtheirospermum japonicum. The sequence continues at coordinate 423,632 of BMAC01000473.1, forward strand.
ATGCTACAAATCTATCTGTGGTGGGGTGGGTACAAAATTCCGAAAAATCCGACAAACCACGATTTGACATGCTCCCAGTAGAAATCCAATTGCGTTAGGGATCTACACAAATCAATCAGAAAATTTAAAAACAAAGTATTAGTTTATAATATTTTACTATTTTCTTGAAATCTATTCAAATTTAATACTAACTAATTTCATTACCGCAACAAGGAGATCGCTCGAAAGCAATCCATAGGTGCACCAAACGCCGCCACTGAGTGTTAAGGAACATGACAATATGATTGGCATGTACTTAACACTTTTGGTTCGAACTACTTGTTCCTTCGAAAGAAAACCCATATAATTAAAATATTACGAAAGGAATATAATCTAAGTTTTGTATTTATTATGTAAAAGATGTAAAAGATGTAAATTGTACTCACCACGTTGAACATCGGTGCTGCAAATGCCATTACGGTGGCAAAAATGCAAAACCATCCAACAACTTATAATATTATTGTGCCTTAAAATATTGGGAGTGTGACCGAGAAGATAACAAGAAATAAACCTATAAAAAGACTCAATAGTTTTGCGGCCACAATCTGAAAATAATAATGATAAATATTATTTTAAACTGGCAATGTTGAATAAAAAATTTTTTATCGATAATTAATTAATTAGATATGATTATTGCTTACCCGACAAGGCATCTGTGCTTAATGGAGATACGCAATAATATATAGCACCTCAATAACAGACCCGATGAGGTTAGTTGCTATGATGGCATAATTCAAACTTAGCCATCCATAGTATAACCACATTTGGAATGAGAAGAGGGTCACCACATATGATACTGGCTTATTCTCCTCTGTCGACTTACTCTTATAAATCTTATAGAAAATTGGCCTATAAAAATTATTAATTAATATAATTTATAACTATTAATATGTTAATAAAAAAAGAGTAGTAATTTTTATGAGTCATGTTCATTTTTTATTTTTTTTTTAAGTTACACTTAAGGAGTAACTATGATTACTATATGCAGTTAGATTACGTTTTTTTTTCCTGAGGCTTAAATCTTAGGCAAAATAGTTATAATGTCAGCAATTGAAATTTGTTGGCAACTAACTAAAGTAATTTTATATAGAAAAATAATAATAGAGACAATGTGGTCAACTTCAAGTTTGCATTTTCAGGTTGTATAATTGTACAATACTGAGGTCTCGTATTTGCATATTTAAGCACTAGATCAAATTTCTCATCAATTATATAAAATAGTGAGCTTTATATATGAACATGATTATTTATTTCAGTGTTAGTGTACTTGAATGGCTATGAAACTATATTATATAGCGTTTAATATAAAACTAGGAAGAAGCCAAATTGGTTTAGACTAACAGCAAAAAAAAAAAAAAAAAAAAAAAAAAAAAAAAAAAAAAAAAGTGGAAGTTAATTTCGTACTGTTCACCTAGTTACTATTCAATTTTGATTAAGATTTGTTTCATATTTTATAATTATCACAAGTACAAGATGTATATCTAATACTGTTCGCCTAGTTACAATTCAATTTTGGCTATAAATATATATTATTAATGTGCACGTTTGATGCACGCGAACTATATAATTAATTAAAAAATAAAATAAATGTTAAAATAAGTATATTAATAAATATATATGTTGTATGTAATTATATAACTCATATAAAATAATATATCGCACACGAGTCATATAATTATAAAAACTAATCACATACACCAGGGAAAATGATTTTTTATAAATCATTATTAATTAAAAAATGAACGTGGAAGTGAATTTCGTACTGTTCACCTGGTTACTATTCAATTTTGATTAAGAGCTGTTTCATATTTTATAATTATCACAAGTAAAAGATGTATATCTAATACTGTTCACCTTGTTACTATTCAATTTTGACTATAAATATATATTATTAATGTGCACATTTGAAGCACTCTTACTATATAATTAATTTAAAAAATAAAATAAATGTTAAAATAAGTATATTAATAAATATATATGTTGTATGTAATTATATAAAACTATGTATCGCACGTGAGTCGTATAATTATAAAAAATAATCACATACACCACACATACTTCACAAATATTTAAAACATACATTTTCTGCACGTAATTCATAAAAAATTATAGAGCACATTTTATTGCATTTTTCGTAGAATTAACATAGTTAAATGATTTTCTTATTGGTCAAATGAGATCTCGGATGAGTAAGCATTGTATGCTTCTGAAAGGAAAAAGGTGGCCACTGATTTAACCCGTGAGTAGTGTACTTAATCATTAACGTTGTTGTTACTTGGATTTAAAATGTGATATGACACAATGAATATAGAAGTTTAAAGATTGGAAATCACCTGGAGTTAATATTGTGCAGCCAGACAAGAATTGGAAAGGGGTCGGGCGAGAGGTCTTGTGCAGTTTGTCGACACACTCGGTTTTCCGGTTTTCTCACTGATTTATGTCGTTTTTTATTTAAAAACACTAGTACAAAACTTAAGGATGCGGATTTAAACACCTGTGAGTAATATATTTATATAAAGAATTAAAACTCGAAAAAGAATAAACGATCTCCATCGTTTTTTGTGGTGTTTTTGATCAGGGCTTTTCACCAAACACTTTGAAGCTGTGTTTTTTTTAAGAAGAAGTTGAAGATATGAAGAACATTTTGCACTTTGTGATTGGAGTTTTTGGTGGTTATCTATTTTCGCCTCTACTTTCTTTGTGATTGAAAATTTTGATTTCTAGTATCTTATATACGGGTGAGTGTGATCATTGTACTAAGTATCCTTAATTAAATAATACTAGTATAAGTTTATATTGTAGTAAGGTAATGCCAACTAATATTAAAGTTTTAATAACTAGCTCAATTAGTACTTACATGTGTGTGTGTGTGAATGTAGTATTTTATTATTTTCATTTTCATACATATAGATCTTTTGATCTTTAAGTTTGTATTATTATCAATTTTATCGTTAATAGAGCCATAGTGTCTCTTGTCACTTTTCGTATATTTAATATATCTTAGCATGATATCAATGAGGTTGATTGAAGCCCCAATTTTCGTGGACCTGATTTTTTTTTTTTTAGTATCATGATCGATCGCTTTCTGATTGTTTGCCTCTAGGTTGTTTTCTGTCAGTTCTTGCTGTAAATCCACTTCTTATGATAATCTTTTGCACTTTTGGGTTTCACTGTTTGGTTTTTTCATTGATTTTTCGTCGATTTCTATTTGGGTTTGTTATTGAAAAGATTTATTTGATACAGGCTAGTATTGCCCAAACTAATGACACATCTCACACAATTCTCTTTCAAGTGGTTATAAGAATTGAGCCTCACACAATTCTCTTTCAAGCGGCATCACTTCTCTCTCACATATGTGTTATTAGGAGTAGATTGCACTACCTACTCAACATCTCATACGCAAAGATCATTACAAGCCAACAATTTATCCTCTTTTCACAAATATAACTATTTAAATAATGAAAAAGGAATAATTCCACCCATAGTGATGTTAAGAGCTTTTATACAATTAAGTTGTCCATTTGAACCTAGATCTTGGGATCTCCAGTCAACTAAGTTGGGTTTTCATTGTATATCAACTCAGTTTTAAGAGGCTTAAGTCACATTCCTCTTTATGATTTCACAGCTAACTCTCAATATGACAATTTGGTTAACAGATCCATTAAGTTATTTTTTAACTTCACGTGATCAACAATGATATCAACTACAGAGAGTAGTTGTCTAAGTGTGATCAAGGGCTTTTATTGCTTATTATCTTTACTTGTAAGTATAACCTTGCAACCAAACATTTTTAACTTTCTTGGGCTTGAGTATTTCAACTTTAGCAAGACACCCCCACATTCCCACCATATATTTAAACAACACATATAAGTGAATTAAATAATGTGGTTCACCATTTCTCAATAGTTTCAACACAAGTCTCACATTTGTCTTTATGAATGTTAACATACAAATCAAGTTAATTAATCTCCTTAGAGTACCTTACTAATCCTAAGTCAAAGGGTCGAGAGATTCAACACAACAATTCTTGAACAACTTAGAGCTGGGTCTTCTTTTCGTACTATTACGGATATGAAAATAATGGTCAAAATCGGATTCACTTGTTAGCTGCCCCCTATTGGAAATAGGATTGACTTGCGATTATAATCAACAAGTCTCATATAAGTTAATCAAAAAATTGTTCGATTAATTGACTTTTAGTTTAACAACCATTACAAAGAGTTTAACGCCAGACTCTTTTGTTTTAACATTCTATTACAACAGCATACTCATAACATAGTTTCTAAACAAGAAATAAGCATCTCATATGCATCCACAATTTCATCTTATCCTTCCTCATTTAACTTAGAGAATTCTTAATCAAATATCATGCTTAGGTTCAAAGTGGTTAAGTAGAAAAATATCTTCTATTACCACTCATTGGAACATATACCATTGAGCTATTCTGTTTTATTCAATACTTTCTTATACTCTTAACAAAAGTCTCGTACTTGTACTTAACATATTATTGAATTTCTTCTTAACATAACTTCGAAATGTTAGTATACTCATTTTAATAAGCACAAAGGCCCAATAATTATATTTTTTTCATAATCCTCATTTGATTTCTCGAGCTTTAATTAAATTTAGAAAATTCAATACTCCTTTTGCTTTATGAGACTATCTATCTCTTGTTAATTACCTCACTATCCACTTCACTTGACCAACGAGGCCATGTTGCTGCTGTCGGGAAATTGAAGTGTTATGAAAAACTCTAACAATTAAATTTTAATACGTAAATAAAAAATAGATGCAAATTTAATTCACATTAAACTTTGCAATTTTTCTCCCAACTAGAGTCAAAATTCACAATTTTATTAGATCGCCAAGCTTTAAATCAAATTCAATTTATAATTTAGGCCCAAACATAATTACCTATCTAGTCCAAGACCAGAAAATGATCATCTTCAATTGTCAAGCCCAACCTTTTAGGCCCAGACAGTTATGATCCAATTAAGTTAAATCAACCCAATAATACATTAATATTAGACTCATGACTCAAATCACGACCCAAAACCAATGGGTCTTAATACAATTTAATGAATTTTATAACTCAATTAAGAAATTAGGTTCCACATTTATCTAATCCAATACCAAAATCGAGTTATTATTTAAAGAAAAATTACAAGAAATACTAACTTGTCATTTTTTTTTATAATTTTACAATGGGGTGTAAGTTTTTATAATTATACCAGAGCCATTTTCACTTGATTTAGGTTGATATATCTTTTCTGAAACTTTTTTCAGGTCGCGGTAAGGTTGATACATAGTTTCATGTCACAGTATTTGGGTTTATATGTTGATACTAAGATTTTTTTCAAATGACAGTATTTGGGTTGATATATCTCTTCTCAAGTCGTAGTATTGGGTATATATAAGTCGAGAATATTTGGGAGTCGAGAGTTTAGGTTGATACTAAAACTATTTTGAAGTTGCGGTTTATATGATATCTCTTTGCAGAATTTGGGTTGATATAGGTCCATCCCTGCATTTGCATCGATTAATTAAACTACTAGGCTAAAGTTTTTTTTTTTAAGTTGCAGTATTTTAGCTGATATATCTCTTCTGAAGTAGAAGAAGTTGCAGAATATGGGTTGATAGTAAATGATTCCGAAATTGGTTTTGTTCATGTAGATGAGGTGTTTAAGTTATATTTCGATATAGTTTTTTTAAATCATCATATTTTTTAAACTTTTATTTTTTAAATAGGTAATTTTATAAAGGGGAATTTATAAAACTACCTGTTTTAAAAAGATTTTTTAAAAAATACGATCACTTCAAGAAATTTATAAATATACGAATCACTTTAAAGAGTTTATAAATACGAACACTCGTCTAAAAAAATCGCTCGCTTTCATAATTCTTCGATATCTACTTAAAAGGTTGTAAAAACCTAATCCAAATACTATTGAATTGAATCCAGATACTGCATCCATTTGAAGAAAACCGCTTTCATAATTATGAAACCTAAATCCTTGAATTAAAACCCAAATACTATTTACTTAACCCAAATAATGCACCCATAAAATCTTGAATTAAATCTTGAACCTAAATAATGCACCATCTGAAGAAAATTTTGAATTAAAACCCGAATACTACTAACTTGAACCCAAATACTACGACTTAAAAATAGTTGAACTTTTCTATTATATTTGAAACTATATATCAAACCCCAAATATAGCAATTCGAAAAAAAGTTCAGAGGAGATAGAAGATTTATTTTGTATATTTCAATTAATCGGTATGAGAAAGTACGTAATTAATTAAAAATAATGAGAATATCTAGCATAATTGAAAAAAGTACATAATTAATTAAAAATAATGAGAATATCTAGCATAATTGTAAAAACTTTCCATGTATCGTAAAATTGTAAAAAGAGAAAGTTAATATAGTATTTTATGTAATTTTCCCTTTTATAAATCTCTCATCATTTAATTATTGAGTCCATCATTTAATTATTGAGTCCAAGCATAAACAATACTTGGCTCGAAAATTCTGACCTAAAGCAAGAGGCAAAGGATTTTTTTTCTTCACTTAATTAACAGCCCAATGGACCAACAAAAAATGACCAATTATTAAACCCAAAACTAAATAAACATTGGTCCAAGAACAAAAGCCCAGACCAAAAGCCTTTGGCTTTCTTCTCCATTTCAAAGTGATAACTTGGACGAATTTCATTAAGTTAATTAGAACTCACTTAGAGATGGTATTGAGATTTCGGAGGGTCGTGAATAATCCATCAGATTGCTTAGAAAAGATATTGCGTAGTTTTCATAATTTCATGTAATTCTTATCCAATTTTTATTTTATGATTAAGCATTTTATAATATAATTTTATGTCATCTTTATAATCTCATTTTCTTCTTCTTTGGTAAGTGGATTGTATAAATTGATTCCAATTAAATTGACACAATTCACTAAATCTCCAAAAATATTATTTCTTTAAATTTTATATTTCAAGAATCTTAAAACATATTATGCCTATATAATCAACGGAGAGGACAAAAGAATGTCACATCCAAGTCCAAAGTTTAAATAGAAAACATGGGTTACACCATGCTTAGGTACTTGTTGCAATTCTTGGTCATATCCACAATTCTTATTCAAGCAACATAAACTTCTTTGTATAACTACTAAATGGACTGTTCGTGTTGTCAATAATATTCCCCCAAGTTCTAAAGGAGATGTCGAAAAAGGATATCATACTCTGACTACAGGTCAACAATATAGTTTCTATTTTTGCGTCCAGTTGAAAACTTTATTCTCTTTGGTGGAATGGAAGAAATGTTGCATTCATTCTACTGTAAAGGGCACACTTGTTGTTGGTAGGCGAGGAGTGCATAGACTCTTCTCCCATGGATGCAACAAAATCCTATAGTTGGAGTTGATTTTTACAATTGCATTCTAATGAAACGAGATCTTTATGATTGTGTTGTATCAATTTTCAGATTGCTCAATTCCACAATTGCTTAATATATTTATTATACATGTTTTACACCAAATAGTGGATTTTTTTTATTAACTTTAAGTTTATTTTGGTTTATTTCAATGTATATAATATGAAGTGAATGTGTATTGATTTTATGCTAATGAGGAATGGGTTTAAACCAAAAGTGTACAAGAATAAACAACAACAACAACAACAAAATCTTTTAGATAAAACCAAATATGATTACAAGAAATTACAAAATCAACAAAGCAACAATCATTTTATGAATTTATTTGAAAGACAAGAGTGCACAAGATCAAACTAGAAATTAACTACATATAAACCAAATTCGAGAACCTCATAGGTATATGAGCCAAACTTCAACATAAATCATACAAGTGAAACCTATAACCCAGTTATTGATCAACTATATGTACACCAAAAATCAACATAAATATATTTTATTGGAGTATTAGCTTCGGCAATGAAGTACTCAACGTTCGAAACCATAAACAAGCCACAATCCTTGTAGAATTAAAAAATCACATATTAAGAACAAAACTAGTTAAATAAAGTTGATTTATGGTTGATTTGCATATGAAATGCACACTTTGATAGATGAATATGGTAAAAGTTATTTTATGGATCTCATAGTTAAAGTTGATTCATAGTTAAAAATCCTTTTTTTTTTTTACAATTTTATTTAATTAAGAAATTACTAAAACCCAATTTATTCATATGTCAAGTTTTAATTTTTTTTATACGGATGATCTTAACTACAAATTTTGGTTTACTAATTATATTCTTAATTAAATTAGTTATAATTTTGTTAGTTATATTTTCAATCATCATTTAGTTGATTTCGGGTTTATTTTGTATAAGACTTATATACTATTGAACATAAAATAAACCAAAAATAAACAATCTTATTATATAGCAGAGAATCAACATTTTTTATTACACCCGAATAAAAATCATATAACAAAATGCGCAAATCCTGGTAAACTTAAAATAAACAGCAAATCAATGTCATATTAATTGTACAGAAATGAAATATTTTGGAAAAAAAATACAAAAAGCCACTTAAAATAAACATGAATCAACATAAAGTCTACAAATTACATTCATGGAACAATAAGGACAATGAAGTGATTGAAATGTAACTTAAATCCCACATGAGTTCCACCTCAGTAAACACTTGTTTAATTTCCATAAGGGTGACATCAAAGTTGTGGCTATCAATCTTGGTGCTCGAGACAATAGCATATTTTAATCCTACAAAAAAAATTGTTAATTAATTTTAAAAATAAGTAAGAATAAAAAAAAAAAAACGCATTCATTTCTTGGTTACTGAAATATCATGAAATGCTTATAATCTGTAATTAAAATATAGCCTCAAATAAAATATTGATAGGAAATGACGCAGTTTGCTAATGATCAACTCAACGTAAACTATCATTGCCTCGAAAATGAGATTGTACTTTAAATCAACAAAAGAAAACATAAAAATTAAGAATATGATGAGGAACAGTGAACAAGCATATAATTTCTTTATTTCCAATAGGGATTAACAAGATCTGAACACTGACACGATTAACATTTGGTGACTAAATATATATGAAGGCCTATTAACTTAAGTAAGACTCAACAATTAGTTCAATCCCTTACAATGAGGAGGAAACAATCTCATTTAAAAACATGAAAAATTAGAAGAAGAAAACATAATCTTATAAATAAGAAGGTGTTGGAACAATCCATACATGCAATATTGGAAGGATTATACCATCATTCATTTCATAAATACAAACAAAGCAGTTAAAAACTTTTTATTCCAACTAAATGGATAATCATAAAAATCGCACAATTCAATCAAATCTAACAAAATCACAACAATTCAAAACATAAATAATTAAATAAATATAGAATCATTTGTCAAATAAATGGAATCAATATAAAAATGACAAACTAAGAACTTATTAAAGCATATTTGAAAAGAGCTTAATATAGAGCCAAACACATAATTATATCTCAATAAAATTAGGATGTACTCTACATTATCAAAATTAATTGAAGAAATTTAATCATACACATGAATATTATCTAATTCACACCTATATCCAACCCCACATTAATATCTACGCCTTTACCGTTATTCGAATTGAATTCGCTTCAGCAACTTGAGATGCAAAATTTTATTTTTTTTGAGTGAATTTATGATCTTTATTCATTATACGAGCACCTAACGAGTCACGATTGACCCGACTCAAATCTTGAATCGGCGTCCAAGTCAAGAACCACCAATTCACCATTGATGTCCATCATAATCGCCGTCATGTGTGGCGGTGGTGTCGTGATTATCCCCTTCACAAAATCAAATTATTCTAAATTACACACTGAATTGAAAAAGAATATCACATTTTTATGGGACGAGACTACTTTAATTTTTTTGGATGATTAGAGTTTTCCATAGATATAAGAATTTCAGAAGGAAGTCGAATTTTTTTAAGAGAAACAAGAAGATTTTTTTTTTTTTTGGGATAAGAATACTGGAGAAAAAGGAAATATATTCCTACCTTAAATATATGTAATATTCCATAAATAATACATATAACCACGGTCGTAATATTGAGAAAAAAGAAAACCCATCGCGTAAAATATAAAAAAAAAAAATTAGTAACGGGAAAAAAAACCCTAACCAAAGTTGAATGTGTAATTCTTTAAAAAAATGTTAGTATATGAGGCATTTTCACCCTCATAAAAAAAAATTAGTAACGGGAAAAAAAAACCCTAACCAAAGATGAATGTGTAATTCTTTAAAAAAATGTTAGTATATGAGGCATTTTCACCCTCATTTATTATCTAATCCAATACCAAAAACCCAAGCATAATCAATACTTGGCCCAATAATCCTGACTTAAAGCAATGGGCTAAGGATTTTTTTTTCTTCATTTAATTAACAGCCCAATAGGGCCAACAAAAATGACAAATTATTAAACCCAAAACCAAATAAACATTGGTCCAACAGCAAAAGCCCAGACCAAAGCCTTCTTCTCCATTTTCAAAGGATAACTTGGCCGAACTTCATGAAGTTAATTAGAATTCACTTCGAGATGGTCTTGAGATTTGTGAGGGTCGCGAATAGTCTAATCAGATTGCTATAAAAGATATCTGTAGTTTTTATAATTTCATGTAAATCTTATCCAGTTGTTATTTTAAATTTAAGCATTTTATAATATATCTTTATAATCTCATTTTCTTTTTCTTTGGTAAGTAATATAATTTTATGTCATCTTTATAATCTCTCTTTTTTTTTTTTTGGTAAGTAATATAATTTTATGTCATCTTTATAATCTTCTTTTCTTTTTTTTTTTGGTAAGTCTTTTTCTTGGTGAGTGGACGGTATAAATTGATTCATTAAATTGATATAATTCACTAAATCTCCAAAAATAGAATTTCATGTAATTCTTATCCAGTTGTTATTGTATGTTTAAGCATTTTATAAGATAATTTTACGTTATCTTTATAATCTCATTTTCGTTTTCTTTGGTAAATGGACTGCATAAATTGACTGCATTTAAATTGACATAATTCACTAAATCTCCAAAAATAGAATTTCCTTAAATTTTATATTTCAAAACTTTTAAAACATAATATGCCTATATAATCAACGAAAAGGACAAAAGAATATCACATCCAAGTCCAAAGTAGAAATAGAAAACATGGGTTACACCATGCTTACATACTTGCTGCAATTCTTGGTCATATCCACAATCTTTCTTCAAGCAACAGCATCATCAAGTAAACTTTTTTGTTTGACTACTAAATGGGAAGTTCGTGTTATCAATAATATCCTCCCAAGTCCTGCACCAATAACGTTGCATTGTGCATCGGGAAATGTCGAAAAAGGATATCATACTCTGACTACAGGTCAGGAGTTTAAATTCGAATTTTGCATCCAGTTGAAAACTTTGTTCTTCTGCCATCTTTGGTGGAATGGAAAAAATGTTGCTTTCGAGGTTTATAATCAAAAATGGAATAGGAACTATTGTAAAGGACAATCATGCTATTGGGAGGCCAGAAGTGATGGCATATACCACTCCACAGACTCTTCTTCCAAGGATGCAACAAAATCCTATGATTGGAGTTGACTTTCACAATTGCATTCTAATGAAATAAGATCTTTATGTTTATGAGGTTGTATCAATTTTTTTTGGATGTGATGTAACTCCTCGGTTGCAATTATAATAAAATAAGACCTTTATATGTGTTAGTATTGTGTATTTGAACTGACACATCAATGTCGCTTCTTAACCCTATTAACTGAGACATTCGATTGAGAATCAAAATTTAAATGAGTAATTTCATTATAATTTAAATATGAAGATTTCAAAATAGAGGCCTTAATGTGATACAATTCCTTCAAATAAGGCCTTCTTGTGAAATTATCCTTAAAAATGGATACAAAACATGCATAATAATGTTTTTTTAATAGTTAAAATCGTACGAACCAAATTATGCAAATTAAAAATATTCAAAATATTAGCATAAGAATTGAGAAGTTGCAATTGCGTCTGATGCATCACGTTTTTGAAACTATCCACGACATCCTCATCCAACCTCGTTTGACTGAATATTGTATTTGAAAATCATTTATGAGTTGAAAATTGGAAAGGAATTCAAAACATGTTAGAGGTCAAGTTCTAGAAATCCACTCTAATAATATTCTTAAAATTATCTTGAAATTATGGAGATAAAGGTTATAGATACTTTTAAATAAATTTAGCAGATTAATCGTAGTTATTAAATTAAACAAATAAGGATCTATTTGTCCTATCATTCAAATATACCGAGTACTGAATACATATTTATTATATAATTCAAAAATCAAATATTCAATCAATAAAATCTTATAATTAAATACTACACTTGCAATTGTACAATTAGACGTGAACAGTATAAACAATCAACAATATATTCTTTAAAAAGAAAAATAGTATCACATTCTGGCCCGAATCGAAAAATCATGGACCCAACCGGACTGTAACCCATAAATGTGGGATATTTAAGACCCATCGACCGGACCGAAATCCATCCGTCCTGGACAGATTTGCACCTCCCCACACTAAAAGGTGTTTGATCGCGGAAATTAATCCGTACCCTATGAAAAAGTCTTGACATTTATCAAAAACATCTTATACAAGTTTGGAATTATGTCAAGTTTGGGATTATTTCACTTTTATTTTTTAATGTCAAAAATAGCAACTTTTAAGAGAGCCTACCGTTTAAAAGAATATTTAAAATATCTGTCCAACCCCTAGAATCATTGTACCGGTTTAATTAAATAAATAATATAAATTAAATAAGAATTAAAAAATATGTTAGTTTCAATTAATCTCACAAAAATGTGGCGAGACGCTATTCACAGGAGCGTCCCGCCCACCGGGACGCTATTCGCAGGAGCGTCCGAATTTATGGCCCTAAAGTTTTTGGGGCCGAATTGAAAAAAAAAATAACACGGGGGTCGGGACACTTTTCGGAATAGCGTCCCGGTAAATTTTGAAAAAAAAGGTTGGGGTCGGGACGCCTTTGGGAATGGCGTCCCGAGACAATTTTGCAAAAAAAAAAAAAAAAAAAAAAAAAAAAAAAAAGAGGACTATGAAACCTTAACACACGCACACTTTCCCCAAACAACAGCAGCAACACGACAAGGGGGACGAGCAGCGGGCGAAAATTTGAAGGGGGCTTCTTGTTTAATTCAGGTAAGTTCCCCCTTTAACTAATTTAACTTACTTTAATGAATTGTTATTAGTTGTTAGGTGAGTTAATATTCATTTGTTATGAGATAAATAGTTATTTTTTTTTATTGTGTTTATATATTTGTGAATTTAAATGTCAATATTTATAGAATATATATTTGAGAATTTTTTGTAGTCAATTTAAATGTGAATTTATATGTTTGTGATTTTATTTATTTATTTATATATTTTTGTTAATTTAAATGTCAATATTTATAGAATATGTTTGGGATTTTTTATAGTTAATTTAAATGTGAATTTATATGTTTTTTTTGCTAATTTATATGTTTTTGTTAATTGTAGATGTGAATTTATATGTTTTTTTGCTAATTTATATGTTTTTTGCTAATTTATATATTTTTTGCTAATTTATATGTTTTTTTGCTAATTTATATGTTTTTGTTAATTGTAGATGTTTCAGATATTTTTATAATAATTGGTTTATTAATTTGTATATTCATTAATGATATTTTTTTTTATTTTTTTGGGAATTTTTAAATAAACAGGAATTAAATTAAAATTTAAAAAAAATTAAAAAACCAAGGGTCGTTGACCCTCGGTTTTCTGAGGGCATAGGACCCTCGGTTTTGCCCTCAGTTTTTTCGAGGGTCGTCGACTGGATTTAACCGAGGGGACGGACCCTCGATTTTTCCCTCGTAAAATTTTTATGAGGGAATTTTGTCCTCGTAAAATTTTACTTAGGACAGTTTTTCCGAGGGGACGTTGCCCTCGATTTCTCTAAAAATCGAGGGAATTTTCCTAAAAACCGAGGGAAAAATCCCTCGAAAAACTGTATTTTTTTTGTAGTGGTTCTGGTTCAACCCTTACTAACCTTTTAGCCACATGTGGTTTTTGACCCCTGAATTATTTTGTAACTCCTGACCGTTCAGGTCAAACGTCATGCTATTTAATTCATGCATGAACGTTACTTTGACCAATCACTTGGCTGCGTTTGAATGGACACGCTGAACCTGTCCAGGTTCATGCTGTCAGGTGCCAAACGTTTTTGAATGTCTTAATGACATTAATTCAGGCTTTAACCTTCCCTGCTAGAACCCCTATAAAAGGGTGAGGAGCTCCAATATCTCCACACAAGAAAAATCACCTGAAAAATTCAGAGAGCTCCAAGTTTACTTCATACACGTTTTCTGCATATTTCTTTACGCAGCTCAGTCCACTTTCATCCTATTCGTCGGAGCTCTGGTATTAACGGTGCTGTTATACCAGGGACGTTAGTCGTTTTATCTTTGGGGACGAATAGCCAAAATCGAAGGGCACTATCGGGGCTATTTCGTCTTGCGGACAGAGTTCGACTCGACTATTTTTACACTTCTGTTTTTGCAATTTCCAATTTTGAGATATTTCATTACATTCCCTGTTCAGTGCTCGACATCGTTGTAATAATCCTAACAAAGTTCAAATTTATGATCTATTTGGTCTTATTCTCTTTATAGAGTGTTGATCAAATGCTGCCAATTACTTTGAGTTTTTAGTCTGGCAGAGAAATAAAAAACTAGAAATTAAAAATTGTGGAATTTTTGAAAGCTCATAAAGTTCGTAGCAATAATAATAATAATAATAATAATAATAATAAAACTACTTGTTGCAATTTCATGTCGTATTGTCATTGGCCTGTTTGGGAAAACTATACCGAGGACAATAGGTAGAATTAAATCTGAAAATGCTTTTATTTTTTATGATTCATCTTCACCAATGGATTATTGCTGAAAATTTTTATTTTGTGACCGCAGAAGTAGTTTCATTTCTTTGTTTGGTTTTCTGGATTGTTCAGTTGATAGTTCAGCATTTTCTTTTATACTCTATTTCTGCAAGACTTAATAGGAAAAAGGTTGTCGGGATTTGTGGGTATTCTTCTTCAGCCAGAGAAAAATAGTTGGTCTTCGTTTTTGCGGCATTAAAAATAATTGGATCCATTTTGGTTTGAGCAGCAGGAATTTCATCTTGTGCACATATCTAAATTGTGTACTTAGTATCTATGGGTTGACTGTGTGTATGTTGTTTGGGTCTTTTCTGTTCTAAATGCCATTTCTCGATTTGTTTTTCTGTTAAATGCATCGAATTTAATTCGGTATGTACTTTTATTTGTGAATTAAGAAGAGTAAGGGATTGAAAATTAAGAATTCAATAAATAAGTTTTGTCAAACGTACAAAATTGTATCTCGGTTTGATTATTTATCAAAATGAACATCAATCAAACTCGAATAGTTTGATCTAACTATACTTATTCAATCAATTTGTTATGTTCATTTAGTCCCTTTATCATTCCTAGTAGTGATTTAAAGTTGTTTTTTGATTAAGCTAACTTGTCATAATATCACTTGTAATTTGTCTATTGTAGAAACACATTGTAAATGTGAACTAATAAAGTGGCTATCGATCTGAGATATAAAACTCGGTTTTACTCTTTTGCAGTCATAACTAGCTGATTCAAAGCAATGGCAGATGAGGAGAAGAATCTAATCAAGATACAAGATGACAATATCGTCATTGACATCAACAAATTCATAAGTTACGCCATCGAGAACTTGACCTTTGGGTCCTTGGTTACTAGGTAAATTCTGATAATAAAAAATGCAAGTGTTTTATATTGTGTAAATGCAAGTTCATTCTCTGTGCATCAATACTTCTTACTATAAATTATGGAAAGAATAATTCTTGCTAATGTTTTCAAATATAAATAAAGAATGTTTACTAAGAATAAGGTGCAAGTGTGTAACTTTTAACAGTATAATATATAGACTTTAACAATAGGCCGAATAAATACGAGTAAATAATATAATGCTAACGAAGCTTTTTGTCTTCTTTTTGTCCGCATATATTCTTAATAATATTTGCTTTGTCCTTCTATAAACCACCTGCCTTCCTTTTTGTTATACATTTCGGGCTTGTGCTAAGAGATCTGTATTTTTCTTCTCCTTTCAAATATTTCAACTCCGAGATTCTTTATTATTCTAAGACCTTTAACGACTGCTCAATTGTCTAATTTGGCCTCGGAAGTTCTCGTTTCCGCGGTGCATATCAGATTTCTGCATTGATTCTTTGTGAGTTTTGGTTTTGATCTTGTTCTCTTTTAGCTTTCTTTTCACCTTTTTTTTAGCTTTCTTGATTATTTTTCTCACTTTCTTTTTTGTTATTCCGAAATGGTAGTCTGAATCGTTCTTCCTTTTAACTTCATTCGATGATTCTAAGACTGTTAAAGATATGCTTTTAACAGTTGTTTGAAACAATTGAGATTAAGTTTGAGTTGTTTCTTTTGAAAAGATTCTTCTTACCATCTCTAACCCCAATTCTCTGTGATTTCTTGTTTTTATTCAATTTACGCATACGAGATGAGCTTGTATTGTGGCGGTGATTAAATATTTAACTTACCTTGATTGAAATTTGTTAAAACTCGTGTTTATTATATTAAATATGGACTGGAACTGTGTTTGGGCTACTTTACTGCTACTGTGTTTTTTCCTCAGAATAAATTTAAGTAGTTTTTCAGTATAAAGTGATTTCCATTCACGGCCAATTTGAATTTGATTATGCAAATAGGCTATGAGCTCTTTACTCTGAAAGGCAAACCTTCTAAACTGAGTACCCTGGCTTCATCAAGCCCAATTGCACCTCTTTCATATTCTATCTCCAATCCCTCTTCTGGAGTGGACTTTGCAGCACTTCTTTTCTGCTTCACCGAAAAATCCTCTTTTCAAGCTCGTCATCGTTCACGCTAAGCCTCTGCCATCAACCGTCGTCGAATTTGCTGGCCCCGGTAAATTCTCATCCTTTAACTAATTCCATATCATTTATATATATAATTTCTGATAGTTTGAGGTACTGGATGGCGATGAAAGGAATGTTCTCTGCGAGGCTGTGGAAAGGCACCATGCCTCTGTGCTGGTCGTTGATAGTCATGGTTATGGTGCACCTTTTTTTTCCTCATCTCTCCACCTACTCATATGTGTGTGTGTGTGTGTGTATTCCTTTTTAGCTAATTGTGATTGTGCACTTGTGAGAACGATATTGGTATTTGATGTCATAGTGATGGAGGATGCAAATTTAGGGCCGGCCCGTGTAAGTTCCAGGACAGATTCAACTGATTTAGCTGATCCCCTATGTCGACCGATGGATGGGGAGAAATTGAGAATGGCATTCATGGAGATCATGATGGCGACAAAGATGGTTGGCATGACATTGAACCACTCGAGGAGACAAAACCACCTGCAGCTCTTGCAAATATCCAAGCAACGAAACCACAAGATACTCATGCTAACTGTTTGAACGATGGCCTGGTTTATTGTTGACATTTTTTCAAAACAAGTTTTTAATAGCATTAATTCATTATAGACAACACATGATAATAGCTAATTATACTAGTTATGGCTTTGAAACAACTCTACCGAATGGATGTAGAGTTATATATTACAAGAACTACCCTAATGTCTAGCCAAATTACAATAAATCCAGTTCTTTAAGAATTACAGATAGTCAATATATTTATTTCTGCTTACAAAGATATCTATTCAGGAGAGTTTCGAATTAAAAAGAAAACTGAATAGAAACAAAGATATCTATTCATTTTTGTGATGGCATTTGTCAAATTAATTTTTGAATAAACTGTTGATGGCATAGTATGATTCATTGTATGATGGCATTTGTTTTAATATCCTGAAGTGTTAATTTTGAATAAACTGTTGTATGATTGCATTTGTCAAATTAATTTTGTTATGGGTGGAATAAAGCGAGTTTTTTCATTTACATGTCAATTTGAGAAGAGGAATTAAAGTCGGAATAAAAGGAGTTTTGTGTATTTGTTGCCAAGTATAATAATTTTGATCTTTAGTTGCTAATTTCACGTTAAAACTTGTGAAAATGGGTCCTCTGTAATTGTAATCAAAATGTCGATCAATTATAATAGAAAATTTAGATGGACATTTAATTGATTCCTTCGTAAACATTAAAAAGAAGAACTTGAGTTTAAACAAACTTTAAAATACAATTCTCTAAAGTCAATTACATGAGTTATTATTACACCGGAAATAAAATACAGATGCTACAAATTTATTTGTGGAGCGCTGGGTACGAAGTTCCGATAAATCACGTAGATAACGATTTGGCATGTACCCAGTAGAAATCCAATAGCGTTAGGGATCTACACAAATCGAACCATATTTTAAAAACAAAATGTTAGTGCATAATATTTTTATTATCTTTTTTTGAAATTAAATCAAAATTAATACGGTTCATTTACCGCAACGAGAAGATCGCTCGTAAGCAATCCATAAATGCACCACACCCCGCCACTAAGTGTTAAGGTACATGACAGTGTGATTGGCATGTACTTAACACTCCGAGTTTGGACTACTTGATACTACAAAGGAAAAACTCGTAAAATTAAAATTTTATGAAAGTAAACTAATCTGAATTTCTTATTTCATATGTAAGAATGTATATTTGTACTCACCACATTAAACATCGGTGCTGCAAAGGCCATTACCGTGGCACAAATGCAAAGCCACCCAACAACTGTTATTATTATTCCGCCTTGAAATATTGGGAGTGTGACGGAGATAATAACAAAAAATAAACCTATGAAAACACCCAATAATTTTGTGGCGAAAATCTGAAAATAAAAATAAAAAATATTATTTGAAATTAGTAATGTTGAAATAGAAATTACTAATAATTTGACACCAAGTACTTACCCGATCAGACGTCTGGGCGTAGTATAGGTAAGTGCCGATGTACAGCACCTCAATAACAGCCCCAAGGGCATTAGTTATTATGATGGCGTTGATCAACTTGAGCCATCCATAGTATAGCCACATTAGGAAGGAGAAGAGCGCCACCACATATGGTAGTGGCTTGTTCTCCTCACTAGACTTTGTCTTATAGATCCTATAGAAAGTTGGACTATAAAAATTCCTAATTAGTATAATTGAACTAATTATTTGTTAATAAGAAAAGAGAGATTTTTCTTAGTATGATATTTATCCATTTTAGTAATTTAAAAAAAAAGGTATTGATATATCTTAGTTTTTAATAGGGAGAATTCTCATTTCATACATTATTAATAAATAAGATCTCATACAATCCACTCAAATCTTTTATTCCTATTAAGGTCATATTAATTCCACTTAAACCATATATTAACATTTCAATTATCGATTATACCCTAATTTAATACATATTGAATCTTCTTATGCATGGTAGGAGTACTAATCCTACTTTCCAGATTTTCTTAGTATAATTAATTTTCTCCTCATTCTTTATCAATTTATAGCCTATAGTTAATTATCTTTGAACAACATATTTTATTAAAAGAATTATTAGTCAATAATTAAGGAGTAGAATTAGATACTACAAAATAGGTAATCAGTGCAATGTCCTTGAATTAACGATTTCTTTTAAGGTTAGATGTAGTATGTAATTCAATATGAAGTCTTATAATACAATGCATAAATGAGACAAAGTAGTATGGAATTTCATAGTAGCTGAATTAGTAATTTGTAATTAATATTACTCGTGGTTAATGAGACATGAAAATATGAATTCATATTAAATTTCAAACTACAGCTAAAACATGAAATACAATATGGATTTAAATTCACATAATAATTGTCTCCCAGGAACAATTGAACGATTAATATTTGTAATTAAACAATTACTCAAAAAATAATCTATTTGTTAACTTGTAGTACAAAATTAGTATTATATGCGTAGTTTGGAATTAATATTAATTTTATTTAATGAAGCAGGGGAATATGAATTTAATAAATGAACGAAAGAAAAAAAATATCATGATTCAAATTGCAAAAAAGAAATTGCCAAAATAAAAATAAAAAATAACAATAATGTTGAGTTTAAGAAAATCGAACCCTTGATCTCTTTAATATTCGGCCACCTTAATACAATCTCACCAACAATGTTTTTATAATATTTGATCTATTAACATTTAACACTCAAAATTTACTTTTATTTTATATCGAAATACCCAACATCTAAAAAATTGCAATGGTTAACTTGAACGTAAACAACATTTCAATTCAAGATTTAATTAGGTTCTTGGGTTTCTTTCTTTTTGTATTGAATCTGGACATTTCAATTGTGTTGCTAAGTACGTTATATTGATCTGCAAATTCTAGATTCAATTAACAAACTGTGTTTAGTTTTCAGACCGATTCAATTAACAAATCTAGTAGCTTTTATTCTAGAAGATGATGTTGATGAATTGGGTGTGTGCCGAACTCGAAAACTTGTCACCTTCTGTGGCCGAGACCATTTTGCCCTCTTAGTATCCTAGGATATTACTGTTGTTGTGAGGGTAATGTTGTCTTCTCTAAGAAATTTATTTATTGTGTGATCAATTGTGTTCTAGATACCGTTTCTGGCGAATATATTTGACAATCTGCTCGGATACTAAATGCAATGTGGGTGAATTTTATGCTGATGATATTATTTGTGATTCTGATTCATCAATAGATATATTTCAAGACCAAAATACTATCACTAATCTAAAAACTCCTACTTTTAACTTACATTGGAGCAGCATATACCATGAACGCAGCTATGTTTCCTGAATAAAAAATAATAACTACATTAATATTTCCCAAAAAAAAAAAAAAACTAAACAAAACTGAAAATTATACCTAAGAAATTGAAAAGGGGAAGCAGGTGACTCGCCATTTAAATTATGAAAATGAAAGAAAATGAGTTGAAATTAAAAAATAAAATAAAATTAAGTCTCACCTAAGATGCTGAAAGCCGAAACCAAGTGAGACGCCATTAGGTAATTTAGGAAACCTGCAGTGTATAATAAATATATTTAAATCAAACTCTAGAAAGAAAGTTTAATTTATAGTTTAGGTCTAATAACGCATCGCAATATATAATACTATGTGGTTTCCATTTTAATAGTTTGATTTCTCATTTTCACACGAATTAATAAATATATTTTATATACCTTGTCAATATAAAATCAACACACAATATTCTTATTATACCATTACTTTGAGAAATGGTTAATTATATCATTAAACAGGGATATGATAAGAGAACCAAAAAAATTAAAACATGCATCGGGAATAAGAATAATAGTGATCCTTTTGTTACTAGCATTTATATAGCGTAGCCACAGCACATCTATTTTTTGAAAATGTAATCCATCTGATTAATGTTAGGCATGATATTTTATTAAATTAAGAATAATTAGTGTCCCAGTGCAATGAATTACTCATCTTATGTTTGAAGGAAATACAAATTTACCAGAGAGAGCAACGAGGAGTTTGGAATCTTTTAGTAAGGTCCAATCCGAATTTGGCGTCTCTTCTTCGAATAAAAAGCCTAAATTGGAAAGTAGACACAAATCATTTTACAGTCAAAACACATACAATACAGTCAAATCATTTTATTGTCGACGAATTTGGCGTTATAAAACCCATTTGCGATGAACCATATATTTAACCCAATATTCATAACTACATTTCAAAATCTATCCACAACACATTGTATATTCATAATTTAAGAATGTTGCACACAAATGGTATATTCAAACAATATTATATATAAAAACTCGATAAGTTCAATTAAATAATAATTAATCACTACACAATAATTTTTGTTCTGAAGATGAAAATATAAGCTCGATAACATTGTATAAGTCAATATATCGATCGGGTATGTAACACTGTTTTTATGTTTCACAAAAAGGAAATTTGAAAATTAATTTACGATTATCAACTTTAAGGGGAAAGAAATAAAGATTGTGTACCTTCCTGAATTATTGGAATAGCCAAACAATCTGGCAACAATTTAGAAGATGAAGAAATGAGTTAAGAACAAAACAGAAGTTTCATTAATATGATAAAAATAACCATAAATATATAAACCAAGTTTCATATAGTTTTCATGAAATGGCTTGTATATTCAGTTTGTATGGACAAAGTATATATATTATTTTTGTTGCAAATTATTATTTCCTCCAGGAGACAGAGCGGCTAAAGTCGGGCAATTGGTTAGCGGTCATTTGGGAAAAATCACGATAAAAACCAGAGCATTTAATTTGCATGGGGAGATCTAGAAAGCATACTACAACCAATAATAAATTGCATGTGATACTTGAAAATTAAAATATCAATATCATCAAACATGCAAAACAATAATTTGTGATATATACTTGATTGCATTCTAGACACGAGTCGTTAAGAACAAATGCCAATAGTCATGTGATGTGTGAATGACACAATCAATCCTGTGGTGATACAAAAGGACTTAGGCTTTTTACGGTGATTTAAGGATTGATGATATTAGAGGTTAAGAGTATAACAATGAGTCTAACATGAGTTGGAAGTACAGAGGAGTTCTTGAAATAAATCCACTAGCTTCTATACTCCACGTGGTTGTCACCTTTTCATTTTGTAAATTGCAAATCCTATAAAAGTAAATAAATTCGCATATATATGTTCCATTTTACAAATTGAGAGGCAACCCAAGACATTTCTCCTATTTTCTCAAGCAAATTGCAAATTGACTTTCTAGAACCAACGTAGAAAATATAGATCGTGCATGCTGGAAAAAAAAAAAAAAAACTGAAACTAATTCATCAATCACACGAAAGGAAGAAAAGAAAATATAATTTGAACACACAAAATCAAAAATGACAATTGAGATGAAAGATAAATCAAAATATATTTCTCAAATAACAAAAAAAAGATTGTGAATGGGAGCAGACCTTGATGGATTGGATTGGGTAGTGGAGGCAGAGACTGAAAGCTTCTTGTTGTAGGCTTTGTTCAACTTAAATAGACTCACACTCACACTCACACTAACTGATGATCCTACTTTAATAATGATTATAAATGTAACAACCAAATAACTAATCAGTGACAGTTAATCAAAGGAAAATAATAATAATAATAATAATAATAATAATAATAATAATAATAATAATAATAATAAGAATAAGAATGTAGAAACTGTACCTAGGATTTCAGGCGACCTTCCGTACGGTACGATCGGCGACGAGAAACAAGGCGATGTTGTAAATGCACTTGAAAATATTTAAGAGAGACGATATATATATTTATATTTATATTTTCAGAAGAAATGCATATCGTATCGATAGTAGTCCCACTCCCAACAATAACAATACTACGGTGAAAATTTGAAAAAGAAGGTGGTGACTTGCGGGTGGGTGTAAAATGTCCTTAATGCCCCTTTCCAGTTAAATTTAATTATCAATGTCCCGAAAACAAAGCAAAATGGTGAAGACGAATACTTGGAGGGTTTGATCTTTCAAGAAGTAGGATTCAAGGATCAAGAATTTCCAGATATTTTTAATGCTACTGAATTTGGAGATATTTGGAATTACTGAATTATAAGAGTAGGACCGTAAGAAGTTAGAATATATAGTGAAAGCAGATTATGATTATCTTGTGGGTGACTTGACGTATAACCACCACTGCCTCTTTTTTCTTTTTTATATTTTATTTAATTGGCTAAATTTACCATTTTTGGATATTGCATAAAGTGCTAGGTTTTCCAGTTAGGGAAAACTGTGGAAAGTTGGACAAACTCTTAATTAATTATCATAAATGTACGTAGGCGACAAATTATCATTATTATTATTTTTGGGTGCCAATTTCTTATACACCCTGACAAGGTATATAGTATAATAATATCACATTAATTAATTACTATTGAAGCTTTAGATGATATTTAATATATATATATATATATATATATATATATATATATAGGGTTGGGTTCAAATGAGAACCCGTTATTATATGTGAACCTAGGGACTCATCTTGACCATTAGATTGGTGGTTGAGATCATGACATGTCAGCATTAATTAAMTAAAAATGGTATTTTGGACATATATCAACGTTTATAAAGAGCACTATATTGTTCTTTGGAAAGCATAATAGATTAAGAAGAAAAAACACTACGATTGTATAAAAAAAGCACCGCAAATTTCGTCTATAAACTGCAAATTCAAAATTTTGAAATGAAATTTCAATTTTCAACAAACCATAACTTTTTCAAATTTTATTCGTTTTGAATGAAATATATATCAAATTAATCACATTCTCAATATCTACAATTTAAGATACATATTGCATATTTTAAAACGTAATATATATATATATATATATATATATATAATTAAATTAAAAAAATTGGACTGATTTTAGCACTACAGTACTGTGTAAAAAGCACAATGAACCTGGACATATAATTGCACTGTGCAATATTAGATCTAAGGCCGGGATTAGTCCCTAGGTTCACATATAACGACGGGGTTCTCATTTGAACCCAATCCTCTCTCTCTCTCTCTCTCTCTATATATATATATATATATATATATTTGAACAATGGCTAAAATATAAATGGAACACATCTTAAGTCCAGAGTATTTGCAATCGCTAAGAAAATCATGTGATTTAAGCTTTTAATATTTTAATTTTAAACTTGTTAAATTTCAAATGTTGCTTCAATGCGCACATAAAAATAAAATGTTTTTCTGTTTTCTTTTTTTTTTTAAATCATGAAACCCTAAATAAATTTGTTTTTCTGTTTTTTCGTAGTTGCATAAATTTTGAAAAAGAAGGTGGTGACTTGTGGGTGGGTGTGAAATGTCCTTAATGCCCCTATCCAAATAATTATGGGAGAATGTAAATTATTTTATTAATGGAGTCAGTCTCGTTTAATTGGACTCTATGCTTAAATAGCAAAATGAGGAGAAAGTGCATGCATAGCAGATCATTTTCAGACCAGACGATTAAGATATGCCTATCCTCCTCACATTATGTTTTTTTTTTTCAGAAAATATTAAAAAACTAGGTGCTCCATCTCTCTCATACACTTAATGCATCTCATGATAACATGACATGAATATTTTGTAATAACGTTAGTTTTAGCAGTTACTTATTTATTTGTGTATTTTTCTTTTATGTGGGTTTTTTCAAGAAATCTGTCTTTCATTGTTATTGAGGAAAAAGCTTGAATGAATGCTACATTGTTGTTGTTGTTGACGTATAACCACCACCGACTCTTTTTTCTTTTTTAAATTTAATTTAATTGGCTAAATTTTACCATTTTTGGATATATTGCATAAAGTGCTAGGTTTTCCAGTTAGGGAAAACTGTGGAAAGTTGGACCAAACTCTTAATTATCATAAATGTACGTAGGCGACAAATTATCATTATTATTTTTGGGTGCCAATTTCTTACACACCCTAACAAGGAATATAGTATAATAACATCACATTAATTAATTAGTATTGAAGCTTTAGATGATATTTTATTTTAATTACATACTATATATTATTTTTTTTGAACAATGGCTAATATATGTAAATGAAACACATCTTATGTCCAGAGTATTTGCAATCGCCAAGAATTAATTAGTATTGAAGCTTTAGATGATTTAAGCTTTTAATATTTTAATTTTAAACTTATTAAATTTCAATTGTTGCTTCAGTGCGCACATAAAAATTAAAAGTAGTTGTCATGGTTTTTCTGGTTTTTTTTTTTTAAATCTCATGAAACCCTAAATAAGTTTGTTTTCTATCAATTAAGATGAGTCAAATAAAGATAAAAGGCTTAGGAAGAATTTCGGCATTAAGGGAATTAAGAGGTGTGACATTGAAATTATTGATGAAGAAATCTGCACGTATCATTTTTCTTTTTCTTTTGTTTCATTAATTATTGACATAATTATAGGCCTCTGTAATTCAAGCTGGAATGGCAACAACACACATATAGTTCTTGCTATATATATGTGAGGAAGGACAGGACAATTTGTCCATTTTCGAAGTTTGACATAATGAGTAAATAAACATTTAATGGGATTATTATAAATCGAAAGTAGACAGAGTTTTATTAAGTACGGTTATTATTGTAATGTGGTTTCTTTATAGGAAAATTCTATTTAACTAACTTTAAAACCTTTTCCTATTTTATAATAATTATATAAGACTGTTTTTTATTTTTCAGATTTATCAACAATTTTTTGTGATTTATTTATTTAAAATTTATATTTAGTTAACTAATTTTACATTTAAATATTTTAAATGGGTAAAGTTTAACTTTGCTTTTTGAATTAAAGTTTTGTATAAGTTATTTCGTAACTAAGGAGTATAAATGAGTACCACCATAGTCAATAAAGTGAAAATTAAGAAAATTATACAAACTTCTATTATCAACCAACAATTAAATACTAAAATAAAAGTAGTACTTTCTAAAATATATACCATGTTTTACTGTGCGAACTTGAGTTAATAACAAAACTATAGAAACGTAGTAATCAGTACATTTTATATCTTTAAAATGTGGTAAAAAAAAATATCATTAATTGTAATAGGCAAACACTATTATTTTTTAACTATAATTTACACTATTTATTAGAACCCATCACATTAATCACGCGAATATATGAACTAGTATTTTAAAATAGGGAATCAATCCTAAATGTAACAAAAAAATTAGTATTCATATTTCATAGTTGAAAATTATTCAATAATACCATGCTTTTGATAGCTTGAACCAAGTCTCCTATAATAGAGAAGACTGTAGGTTCGATTCCTAATTTTCCAAATTTAAAATATTGATGTTTGTAACATATCACATTTCATTTTCACTATAGTAAGATACGTAATGGACTTTAGAAAATTGGCTATTTGACTCTCTTAGTTTTTGTTTAAACCCAAGTTCTTTTTAATTTTTGTTTAAACTCATGTTCTTTTTAATGATCGTGAACAAATGATTTAAATGTCAATCTCATTTCTTTCTTTATTTCTGAGTTGATAAATTCATTGTTGAGTTGTTTCTTATCATGCTTTGTTTCTTTTTTAAATTATGGACCCTATTTTCACATCTCACTAATTCTCATTGATGTTATGTTGCCTCAATTAGTTAGGCAATACAAAACTGAAAATTAGGCTAAGAAGCTGAAACCGGGAAGACAAGACAACAGCTGTGATATGTAGAGGGACCACTCCAACGGGCCGCAGGAGTTTGTCTTCTTGCGTGTGCATGTGCATGCATACATACATATTGAAAGAAAGTAAAGAACACAAATTTGGAATATTTTGTATTCAATCTTTTTGCCCAGAATTCATTCATTCATTTCTACATAATTACATCAGGGAATGTGCCACTATTTATAGTAAAGGTAACCCTAAAATATGTGGCTAGAACTGCTACAGTATATTAATTCAAATTCTGTGGTTACTATTGCTACAGTACATCCTAACAGCTGGATGTACTGAATTGGGGCTGACACCATCAGCTGACGTCGGGTATGTTGTCCTCATCTGCGACTCATTGTTGGTAGTACGCTCGACCTTTGAGCGACCGATCGTGCGACCTGAGAGGTCACCAATTATGCGACCTGGCACTGCGCTCAACACCAGGTCTCCAAGCATTAGGTCGCCAACAGTGCGACCTGGAACTGCACTCTTCTTGAGGTCGCTAAGCAGTTTATGATCAGGCAACCTGGGCTTATCAGGTCGCTCTCTATTATCCCCCCTCAATTCGAGGGCGGCGAGAGGAACAACCGAGAGTTTGTTTCTAAGACGAGCAAAGAATTGATGAGATAGAGGTTTGGTGAAGATATCGACAGTCTGATCAATGGAGGGAACAAACCGAACTTGTAGCGATTTCTTGGCAATGAGGTCGCGAACAAAGTGAAGATCCAATTCAAAATGCTTTGTACGAGCATGTAGAACAGGATTGGAGGCAACAGCAATAGCACTCTGATTATCGACCCAAATTGTGGGAACAGCGGGAAGCGTAACCTGAAGCTCGCTGAGCAAGGAGCGGATCCAAACCATCTCAGTAGTAGCATGAGCAAGACTGCGATATTCAGCCTCAGTGCTGGACCTTGAAACGGAGGTCTGCTTCTTAGAACACCAGGAGACAATATTGCAACCTAAAAAAATACAAAAACCAGTGACAGATTTTCTGTCATCCAGATCACCAGCCCAGTCGGAGTTTGAAAAACCTGTCAGAGTAAAGGATGAGGTTTTAGTGTAGGTGAGCCCATAAGAAGTGGTACCAGCAAGATATAGCAGAATTCGCTTGACAGCTCGCCAATGAGTGCTGAGAGGACAGTGCATGTATTGACATACTTTGTTCACGCTGTAGGAGATATCGGGGCGAGTAATAGTGATATACTGAAGTGCGCCAACGATACTACGGTAAAAGGTTGGATCAACTGTGGGCTCCCCTTGGGACTTTGAGAGAACAGGGGAGACAACCATTGGTGTATGTGTAGCCTTAGCTCCAGACATACCGGCTCTCTCAAGAAGAGTTGAAATGTACTTGCCTTGGTTCAAATGTAGGCCGTGAGCAATGTGCGTGACCTCAATGCCAAGAAAATGATGCAGTTCACCGAGATTCTTTAGAGAGAAGGTGGAATCAAGGTGATTAATGAGTCGCGAAATTCCAACCTTGTCGCTGCCAGTGACAAGAATGTCGTCAACATATACTAAGACCCAGATGCAGCCCGCGGAGCTGTGGGAGTAGAAGAGAGAGCTATCAGCTCTAGAAGCAGAGAAACCAAAACCAATAAGGACAGCTCGTAATTTTCCAAACCAAGCACGAGGGGCCTGTTTAAGCCCGTAAATAGCTTTTGACAATCGGCACACCAGAGAACTGGTACCTTCCTGTTCAAAACCAGGTGGCTGAGCCATGAAGATCTCGCGGTCCAGGTCGCCATGTAGAAAGGCATTATTGACATCCAATTGTTGAACCGACCAATTACAGTTGACGGCAATGGAGAGCCACA
>BMAC01000473.1:484302-504562 GCA_014905375.1 Phtheirospermum japonicum
CCCCCCCCGCTTTGACATCCCATTACCAATTGGCACTGTTTGTGAAAAACTTTGAGCTATGGCGTGAGTTCAAGGATGACAAAGATGGACGAACTTCGACGAAATCTAGCGGCAGATATAAATGCCTGTAATGCTACAAAAGCATCGGTGCGGGAGGAGGAAGGGAGCACTTTTGTATCGAAACGTGACACTTCGAGTAACAAACTTACCGAACAGATGCATAACTTGTGGAAAGAGGCCATAGAAGTTAAGCAAAGGATGGAGGGTAATGCTTCAGGATAGGCACATCGAAGCACCCCGTTCACTAAAAATATCACGGTTGATGACCTTTCATTTACGTATCAGTCATTGGGCTTTGAATATAATGGACCACCGATCTATGAAATCACATATGTTGTTTCGAGAATGCAGCGATCTTAAACAAGCTTTTTGATGTGTCGGGTCTTTCCACACTACCTTAACCAAATCAACCCAGTTGTGGTTCTGCAGTTGCCACCTTGCTCGATCAGTAATTTATGATCCTAAGTCTCATTTCAATACTTAAGACCTTCGATAAGCAAACTATATTCAAAACTTTAAAATTTAAGAAGAAATAAGAATTTTTACAATATGTTCGAATAATATTAAATGAAACTCTACATGTTTTCTCAATGGTGTGTTCTAAATGATAACATGAGACATCTCCCCTATATGTTAATGCAAAATCTTCCTATCATATGTGTCTATTTTCCACACTCACTAGTGCATAAACTGCATATGCAGAAGGGTAATTCTGCCTATCCAGAATGTCTTTCTGTGTCTTCTGTAGTGAAATAGTTCTTAAAAGTATGTACTTTCCAGAACACCTTCTTTTACCCTTCTGGATTGGCAGACTGTGTGGGAGGGGAAAAAAAGGCGTTTTAGAAAATAAATTTTCTGTTCTAGAATGGTACCATCCCATGTTGATCCACCACTTTCCAGAACTATTTTTCAAAATACCGTTCTTGTATGTGATATTTTCCAGATCGGTTATTCAAAGACGTTCTGGAAAGTGATACTTTCCAGAAAAGTATTTTATAAAATAACGATCTGGAAGTTATACTTTCCAGAACAGTTTTTAGAAAAGAAGTTCTGAAAAGTCTATTTTCTAGAACGGGTATACAAAAGTTACCTTCTAGAAAGTTGAAAAGAATTTAAAAAAATGAAATGAAAGCAAGAATACACCAAAATCACTAATAATAAATATTGTGATTATATTAATTATATCACCAAAAAAATACACCAGGTTCAAATCCCACATAGCAAATAAAACCAAATCTAAGAATTTTAGAAGTGCTGCAATTAAAACACCAACTCATGTGGTTTCATGCCAGCCTTGAGTGAAAACCTAGCACCCAAATACATCTTCAAATTCGGAACCGCCTCAACAGCTTTCACCAGCCTTGAGTGAAAACCTAGCACCCAAATACGTCTTCAAATTCGGAACCGCCTCAACAGCTTTCACCAGAGGCTCATCAACAACTTTCTGATCATCTTTCCTCTCTACTGGGATCTCAACCAAGAGAAAGTTAAGTTGTTCATATCATCATAGAATTTTAAATAAAAGGTTCATAAACCGAAAGAATCAAGGAACTGAGAAAATAATATCTGAAGAGGAGTTGTTTCTTTTATTGCACCTGAAAACCCTAAACCGTATTCAAAGTATCGTCACAACCGCACAACATCAGCAGAGCATCGGCGTTGGACGTAAGTTCATCTGATACAATTAGGGGTGGCAAATCGGTCGTGCCGGGCTCTTATCGGTCCGGCACGGTAAGGCACGACACGATAAGCATAGGCACGAACACGGCACGATAAGCTTAACGGGCCTATAATCTAAACCCGAACACGATACGATAAAAACACGAAAAGCACGGCACGGCACGATAAGCAAAAATACTAAAATTATTTAATCCGGCCCGTTAAGTAGATTAGGCCCGTTAATTAATAAAATATATGATTTTCTTAATAAATATAATACATATTTATAAAATTATCAATACAAATTGTCAAATACATTTAAAATTATAATATGACAAATGTACAAATGATAAATTAAAAATTACAAATACTAACAATGAGTAAATGAATATAAAAAGTGAAAATTAAAATATTATCGTGCCTTATCGTGTTTATCGGGCTAGCCCGTTATCAACCCGTTTCTTAACGTGCCTTATCGTGCCAGCTCGATAAGGCCCGAAACCGATAAGGCTCAGTCCAAATCCTACTTTTTCGTGCCGTGTTCGTGTCGTTCAATCGTGTCGTGCCTCATATTGCCACCCCTAGATACAATCAATCAATCAAAAACATTAGCAGTAACAAGGGGATGGTAATTTGATAAATAATTCGGGAAACTGAATAATCTTCAGTCCACAAATCTCTATTTACGCCACATTACTTAGTATTAGAAAATAATTGCGCTTATTCATTATTTAGTACTACTAATCATCAATATATAAGTTTCACCGAAGAGTTATAACAGCAAACAAGGACAAAACCAACTATACCAACAAATAACGATATTCTTGGCATCAATATAATGTTAAGACAAATAGGAAAATTGAGCTTCAAAAAGTTAAAAGTAGATCAATCATGTAATTAATTCTCATGTACTAAAAAATAAAGACAAATCAACAAGGGTTAATCACAATAATTGCCAGAGTTTTTGGGCAATTATAATAAAGTCCAGTTATCTTTCAAAATCACAAACACGGAAAGGATTTTTTTTTTTAAGTGATTTTGAAAGATAACTTTTTTTTTTTGTAATTGGGCAATAATCCAGGGATAGTTTATTAATCACCCACCAAAACAAACATTAAATAACCTCTCACGCCAAAATCAGTCTGCAAAACATTTACCAACAAAAGGAAGCAAGGTGAGTTTTATGCTGTTGCTGAATCAAAACTCAGTTTGATGCAGAACTAGCAGCAGCAACAACACACAGAGCTCGTGTGTTGTCGTCCTCACCCAAAGGACGACCACTATCTGCCTTGATTTATACTTTTTTGTACGCATTTTTTGTTACCTTTTTGTATCGCATTCGCGTGTGTTTTGCTTGCATTTACGGGTTTTAGGAGTCGTTTTGGCCTATTTGTTAGTTTTAGGTTTTTATTGCCTTTGTGCGGTTTTTAGTCGTTTTTCGTACATTTTTACCCTTTTTCGTATTTTTGGCCGTAGGATGACCAAGCGATCCCGCGCACGCTCGGAGCATCCCACTCGACTCGGATTGGAACGAGAAAAGCAAGAGAACACAGCGCGAACGAGGAGCGACAACTGGCGGACGTTTAGAGCGAAATAAGAAAATCGAGCCGGAGCAGCCGAGCCAGTCGATCGACTGGCCTGCAGTCGATCGACTGAATCAGCCAGGATCGACTGGACCTTCGACTGGAGTCCATTAAGGTTGGCCAATTTTTGAAAGCAGTCGATAGACTGAACCCTAGTCGATCGACTGCCAGTCGATCGACTGAGGAACAGTCCAGCTCGGGATTTATCACTTTTTGATGATTTTGCCCCTGCGTTTTTGTATAAATAAGCCCAACCTTCTCCAACCTTATCCTAACCCTTCCTTGGTGGAATTTGGGGKTTGCTCCATTTCCTCCAAGCCTTTACCATTCCATGCAATTTAAACCCTAGTTCATAATCCTTAGCTTAGTGTAGTTTTAGCTAGTTTAGTAGTTAATCTAGTTTAGCTTGMCTASTTAGTTGWTAGGTAGTTGTTATTAAGCAAGTGTTGGAGTGGGTGACACCTCCTTCAATTGTTGTTCTTGTAGTTTGAAGATTTGGAGCTTTGATTTGAATGCAATTGGTAATTTTCTTTCCTGTAATTTTCCTTGTGTTGTTATTGATGATTGTTGTTATTGTTGTTGCGTTGGTTTTTAGATTTAGTTTGTGTTGTTGTTCTTGGAATTGTTCTTCAATTCTCATTTCTAGACTTTATTTTGTTCATGTTCTTGCAAAAACTCCATTAATGATCTTTTCAAGCTTTTTACCTGTTTTAGTTAGACAAACTTTTAGCTCTTGAAAGATGTATGGGTTTTTCTTCTTTGGTAATTTGTCTTGTTCAATTTTAAAGCCTTTTACTTTTCTCAAATTCAAATGCTTTTGATTTTCCCTCCATGAATTATATTTAAATTTGTGAGCTTAATTTGATGCAATTAGTTTAGTTAATACGGGTTTAGGGTTTGGGTTCGTTTAGAACCATTAATCGGAGCTTGTCGAGAATTGGGATTGACGACCTCAATGCTTGATCGACATTTGGGATTGACAACCCCGAATTGTGGATTAAGTGCTCAGCGAAAACCGATTAATCGTGGAGACGAACCGAACACCCTAAACCCTCGTTCTCTTTATTTTAATTAAAGTCCCCTTTTAAATTCAAGCTTTAGCATAAAACTCAACCCAAAACAATGACTTAATGCTTTCCCAGTGTAGATTAGTGTAATTTAGATTAACAAGAGATTAACTAAAACACCGACCGCCGATTATATCTATCCTCGAGAGACACGACTCGGGAAAGCTTACCGCTCTACAATCGACTCCGTACTATTGCGGAGAAGATTTCTTAGAGTGCTAAGAATTCTTCGATCAAATTTTGGCGCCGTTGCCGGGGATAGATTAAGGCTAATGGTGTACTTAATTACTCTTCTTGTTGTCTTAATTAGTAGATTAGACTAGATTAGTATTTCACACTCGATACCGTAATCCCTTTGTTGAGTGTTATGTATGCAAGGTAGGCGATCGCTCGGACGAGAATTGACTCAATAATTGACCAACCCCGAGAAGGTTAGACGAACTTCAAGGAATCAAGACACATTCGACCCATCCTTACCTACGGTGATAGAGGAGCAAACGATGACCAATTCGTTCAAAAACCCGATGCCGCCCGCGCTCGCTCAAGACAACCAATGGGTGCCTCCGCCTCAAATAGCAACCGGGCCGACTTCATCACTTCATGGCCCACCTCATCAAGGACCACAACCACCTTACGGGTTGCCGCTTGATCAAGGAGGAAACGGGTTTCCAAATCAAGATCCTCAAAGCTCCAATGCCCGATTTCAAGGCCCGTTTTCCCCACCTCATGCTCATGTGCCGACACCCGAGCCCCAACATCAAGTTTCGCCACACTCGGACCCGTCGATACATGGAACACAATTCCAAGGCCCGATGGTAGATGGCCCGTACCCGTTTCAACCGCACTTTCAAGTTCCAAGGCCACAATTCCAAGGGCCGCACTTTGCCGGCCCCCAATTACACGCACCTCGCATGCCACATCCGACTGGGCCCGCGCATCGATTTTGAGATCCACATCCACAAGACTTTCCGAGGATGCCCGCCGTCAATGAAAATCCTTACGCCGTACAAGATGTGGGTGGCCACCCATTTGCTACTCCTGATGGAGGCCCGACGAATAGTATTAAGGAAGTGTCACGGCCATATATGGGCGATTTTTCATCATGCATTCGATTAAGTCCCGAAGCTCTCGAGTATGACTTACGGCCGATTGATCTCAACCAACTTCCAAATTCTCATGGCCTACCACAAGAGGACGCTCTTCAATTCCTACGCATCTTTTCCTACAAGGTGTCAAGCTTTCCGCGCCAAGGGATCCACATTGATCAAATTTGGCGCCGTTGCCGGGGAATTCTTAGCACTCTAAGAAATCTTCTCCGCAATAGTACGGAGTCGATTGTAGAGCGGTAAGCTTTCCCGAGTCGTGTCTCTCGAGGATAGATATAATCGGCGGTCGGTGTTTTAGTTAATATCTTGTTAATCTAAATTACACTAATCCACACTAGGAAATCATTAAGTCATTGTTTTGGGTTGAGTTTTATGCTAAAACTTGAATTTAAAAAGGGACTTTAATTAAAATAAAGAGAACGAGGGTTTAGGGTATTCGGTTCGTCTCCACGATTAATCGGTCTTCACCGAGCACTTAATTCACAATTCGGGGTTGTCAATCCCAAATGTCGATCAAGCATTGAGGTCATCAATCCCAATTCTCGACAAGCTCCGATTATTGGTTCCAAACGAACCCAAACCCTAAACCCGTATTAACTAAACTAATTGCATCAAATTAAGCTCACAAATTCAAATATAATTCATGGAGGGAAAATCAAAAGCATTTGAATTTGAGAAAAGTCAAAGGCTTTAAAATTGAACAAGATAAATTACCAAAGAAGAAAAACTCATACATCTTTCAAGAGCTAAAAGTTTGTCTAACTAAAACAGGTAAAAAGCTTGAAAAGAGCATTAATGGAGTTTTTGCAAGAACATGAACAAACTAAAATCTAGAAATGAGAATTGATGAACAATGCCAAGAACAACAACACAAACTAAATCTAAAAACCAACACAACAACAATAACAACAATCATCAATAACAACACAAGGAAAATTAAAGGAAAGAAAATTACCAATTGCATTCAAATCAAAGCTCCAAATCTTCAAACTACAAGAACAACAATTGAAGGAGGTGTCACCCACTCCAACACTTGCTTAATAACAACTACCTAWCAACTAASTAGKCAAGCTAAACTAGATTAACTACTAAACTAGCTAAAACTACACTAAGCTAAGGATTATGAACTAGGGTTTAAATTGCATGGAATGGTAAAGGCTTGGAGGAAATGGAGCAAMCCCCAAATTCCACCAAGGAAGGGTTAGGATAAGGTTGGAGAAGGTTGGGCTTATTTATACAAAAACGCAGGGGCAAAATCGTTAAAAAGTGATAAAATCCCGAGTTGGACTGCATCTCAGTCGATCGACTGAGGAGCAGTCGATCGAATAGGGTTCAATCGATCGACTGCTTTCAAAAATTGGCCAACCTTACTGGACTCCAGTCGATCGACTGCAAATCAGTCGATCGACTGGCTCGGCTGCTCCGGCTCGATTTTCTCGTTTCGCTCTAAAGTCCGCCGGTTGTCGCTCCTCGTTCGTGCTGTGTTCTCTTGCTTTGCCCGTTCCAATCCGAGTCGAGTGGGATGCTCCGAGCGTGCGCGGGACCGCTTGGCCATCCTACGGCCAAAAATACGAAAAAGGGTAAAAATGTACGAAAAACGACTTAAAACCGCACAAAGGCAATAAAAACCTAAAACTAATAAATAGGCCAAAATGACTCCTAAAACCTGTAAATGCAAGCAAAACACACGCGAATGCGACACAAAAAGGTAACAAGAAATGCGTACAAAAAGTACAAATCAACCACCCCACACTTAGAATGATTGCTTGTCCTCAAGCAATACTAATCTAGAATTACGAAACTACCCTCGGATGATCCTAAACTAATGCACAATCCTAATTCGAGGTGTTGTATGCAAAAAAATGCTCATTATCTCGGCTAAAAGGACGACAAAAATGTTTTGGCAAAGAAAGTTTAGATCGACTCCCGAAATCTAAAAGTACTAGGTAACCCTCCAAGTCGGTCCCCTCGTCCTTGCCCCGGCTAAGGTCTATCCACGGTCGAACCGTTAATAGGCTCCCTACTAGCCCCGATCGTCTACAACTCTCTTTAATAAACAAAATCTAAAAAGAAGGAGAAAGAGAAAGCGTGCAAGGGTCGCACGTTTTATTACTTAATAACTACAAGGATTTATAACTTATCCTTGTTTTATTCATCATCATTTTTCATTTTTTTTTTGATTTTTTGATTTTCTTTTTTTTGGTACCCAAGGAGAAAAGGTACTAAAGTACAAGATATATATACAAAGAGAAATCAATAACTCCGACCACTCATTGCTACTAGCAACTTACAATGTTTTCGATCGAGCACATGGAGCAATTGACGACTCCGAAATACAAAACAAAATCATATAGAGAGTGTTCGACGATGAGGCTAGTTGAGACACTAGTTCTATTGAGATCAAGTATAGCACGAAGCTAAAGCCGAACAAAGTTCCCAACGAGTCAAATTACCTAAGTACACTAAATCCGATTGAAAATCTAAACTCCCTAACCAACTCATCAAAACCGCGTCACTTCGCCAAGGATCCAAGCAAAAGTAACACACACGCTACTCAAATTAACACAAGCAAACATGCATCAACTTAAAGATCCTAAGAATAACCCTAACCACTACCCCACACTTAAAATCTAGCAATGTCCTCATTGCACATTAAGCTAGAAAGCGGTAAAAAGTGTAAGGGAAAAGGAAACGCCCCTATCTCCGAGCTTGTGGTGACGTGGTCGTGCATAAGTCCTCTCCGAGAGTTGAGGCGAACAACCTACAAAAAACGAACAAACGGGGGGTTGCAAAAACAAAATAATTTTTTTTCTTTTTTTTTTTTGAATTTTCTATTTTTTTTGATTTTCTTTTCTCTTTTTTTTTTTAATTGGGTTGCCTCCCAATAAGCGCTACTTTAACATCTATAGCTCGACGGTTTATACAAATCGACGCTATCCGGGATCCAAGAAGAGGTGGCGATCGTGCCACGCCTTGGTGTTCTCGAGTAGACACACCGGGTGACAAAGATCACCAAGGCGGGCAAGTCGAGCAAGCCGGTAGGTCAAAGCAACAAAAAGAGCGGGCTTGCTTTGGGGGTCAGAAGAGTGAGTAGTCGACCACCCAAACGTGATCGTCCCAAAACGGGTCGACGTACTCCTTCGTCTCCCCGACCGTAATCTCCTCTCTCTCGACTTTAGAAGTAGTCGTAGTCGGGCACGAGAGAGTAGGATCCAACACATCCCCCACTACCTCTTCCACCTCCACTTGGTCAAGTAGCAATAAGGCCTCGGGTGGTGGCAAAAGAGGCTCGATTAACTCTACATCCTCCAAAAATGGCACATCTTCATCATCCTCGCCAAAAGCAAGTAAGCTCGACAATCCAAGTGCCGTTGGAGACCCTAAAAGTGACCCCCCCTCAATTTTCACTACAACATCTTCACAAAACACGAGAGGGGTGACGCCAACCTCCGACCCTTTCTTCTCACCTTCTAAATCCACCTCCTTGCAAACCTCTTTCACAAGACCGTCAAAAGTCGAATTGCCATCAATGACCGTGGGAACCACCACATCAAAGATGGGCATCTCATCAAGATACGGTCTCTTAAGCTCGTCCACGTCATTGGCAATTTGCATTGCTTGAGTCTCCATGCGAGCGAGTCGTCCCATGAGCTCGGCTAAGAGAGACTCTAAGTCCGGGAGTTGGGTCATAGACGAATCTTGAAAAAGTGAGGTGTACGGGTCATCGTTTGGAGTATACGAACTCGAGGTGGGTAGGTTTTAAAATTCGTAGCTCCAAGAATATGAATCATGAATTTGGGGAGCATACGAGTCAAAGCTCGGGTAAGAAGAAGGCGGGGCGAGTTGAGCATATGGATCATCAAAATTCGGATCATAAAGACCACGAGTTGGTGCATACGGATCCATGCTCGGGTTATGAGGATACGAAATCGTTGGAGAATAAGATGGACTTGGGCCGGAATAATCAAAAGTTGAGACCCATTCTCGACCGGTCGAAGCATACAGGTCATCATATGTCGAGGGGACCCGATAGCTTGGAGGAGTGGTGTACGGATTTGGATACTCGGGAGTTTGGATATAAGGGTTTGGATATATGGGAGTTTGGATATAAGGGTCGTCGTATGGCAAACTAGCTCGGTAGTTTTCCATCCTCGGCCGAATCAATCGAGCGGCGGAGGAATCTTTTGATCGTCGTGAGTGTAGGCAGGTGGCATCGGGCTCTCCGAATGAGTACCTTGCAAACACAACACTCAACAAAGGATTACATGCATCGAAAGTAAAACTAAAACTAAATTAACTAACAACTAAGATAACAAGAGAAGTTTGATGCAGAACTAGCAGCAGCAACAACACACAGAGCTCGTGTGTTGTCGTCCTCACCCAAAGGACGGCCACTATCTGCGTCACTGGTCTGACGCTGCTCTTCAGTAACATTTGTAGTTAAGCCATTCTCGACATTTCTTGATCCATCTTCAGCTATTTGAAGATGACCTATCATCCGAGATACAGTAGAAACACTTTGACTGGAATCTCTACGAGTGTCAGTGTTCGGGGGCATTTCGGTAATTGAAGTGTCACGAGCAAATATCCTCTCCTTCCAACCTCTTGTGCTCTTAGTTATCGATTCTTTGTATCTGAAAATAAAGAACGAAACTTTCAAGAAAGGCTGTAGTATATTCACTCTGAAATATTCTTTACTTCATATTTTGCTTTTACCTCGTGGACAATGAGCTAAGACGGGTTTTTAGATTCTCGGAGAATGATTGAAGATCTGATGGTCCAGCTCTATCCTGACTACCAGGAGAAATCTGTGCAGGTGACCTCCTTTAAAAAAAAAGTTCAATATCTATTCGGTAGAATCACTTATTGAAATGATTAGGATAGTTGCAAATACTAGCCCTTAAACTTAAATGCTTAATAACCAAGAAAACTCAGTTATCTTTTAAAATTATAGACCCCCTAGAGGTTTGTATTTATTTAAGAAATTACCCCCTTAAAGCAATTTGTTAAATATAAACATGTGTAATTAGGCTAAACCTCCAGGGTTGTATTTGTAATTATCTCAAAATGATACAATTGAAGGGAAATTACAAAAACTACCAGAGGTTTGGCCTCACTAAAAAAACAAACAAACAAAAAAAAAAATAATAATTTAACAAATTTTACAAAAATCACAAATGAGATTTACATCCGCCTTCCAGTTTGTTTGTACATGCCGTTACAGGAGCTAACGGAAATCGCTAACGTCATCAGATATTTTAGAGTTGCATCCATCTACTTTT
The DNA here is from genome assembly GCA_014905375.1 of Phtheirospermum japonicum. Taxonomy (NCBI): domain Eukaryota; kingdom Viridiplantae; phylum Streptophyta; class Magnoliopsida; order Lamiales; family Orobanchaceae; genus Phtheirospermum; species Phtheirospermum japonicum. The sequence goes on from BMAC01000473.1 coordinate 495,060, forward strand.
CTAAACATTAAATAGCCCAACTTTCCTGCGAATGGTTTAGAATTAGATCCCTCGATGTTTCTAAATATTACAAACAGCCAAACAATAAGGTGAATCTATTTGTAATATTTAGAAAAAGGTGAGAGGCGCGACAATAAAATATTTATTTTAGAAACTACCCCCTTAGAGAATACACTTTTGTTTAAATATAAACATATATAAAAAAAAAATCAAGCTAAACCTCGATGGTAGTATGTGTAATTATCTCAAAATGGTTTGATAAATTAATTAAACTAAATACCTATTGCTCGAGGATGTTTCGTGTTGATTTGCAGTTCCACTTGGCCCTGAAGAAGAGGGTTGTGCCATAAGCTGTGAAGCATCTTCGGTGACGGTAACCAAAGGAGAATCCGGACCGGCTACCATCACAACAGGGGCCGGAAACCACCGTCAGAAGGAGTAACCGAGGCAGCAGAGGCTCCATTTGGATGAGTGGAGAAAACCAAGAAATGCTGGAGGCCTTGAGTAGAAGAGGACCTGTTCCGTTGGCCTTCCCTACGAGCAATCTGACGAGCCCTTCCCATAGCAGCAGCCGCAGCTAAGTGCTGAATTATTCGCTCTTCAAGTTCCGATTCGGTTGCATTAACCGGAAACTGCACGGGTGCGTTAACCGGCCTCGAATGACTTTCTCCATAATTCAAGAATATTGAAAACTTTATTAATCAATATTAATGATCAAACATCATTCCAGATGGTTAACAAAAATAAATTCACAAACCTTTGATAGCAGTTCAACTTCACCCCAACCAATCAACCATAAAAAAATAAAAAATAAAAACAGAAAATTTTCATAAACTCTACGTTACCCATTCATATATTAATCATACCCAAAGAAAATTGACTAAATAAAAACCCAGAAAAGACTTCTTCTACTTTTTTTAAACAATTTAAATAGTGGGTCGCAAACGCATAAACTCAAAATATCAATTCATAACTAGGTAAGATAAACCAACGATAACCCATCAAACTTTGCAGTAAAAAAAAATTACCTCAAGAAAAGACTCTACTTTTGGGGTTGCAATCCAAGAAACCAACCCAATATGGCAGATCAAAGCTTTGAGTAAATTGGATTTATTTAATTTAATGGAGCAGCGGAAATTCGTTGTAACGAATTGTATAGGCTTATGCTACATGTTGTGTAGATGATCATAACATTCTTAATTTCTCAAATTCAATTATTGGTGAGTGAGAAATAATGCTTTGAAGTTGATTGGTTGCTTATGTGTATTAATGTTTATCCCACATTGAATAATATTCAATGTGGAAGGGAGTTTAAAAGTGTTTATTTAACTTTTAATGATTGGACATCAAGTGGGCCCAGTGGGTTGTGTGGACTTTGTGTAAACAAAGCTCACGCGGGCTCTTGGACTTGGGTTCGACAGTTCGCCTTCGGCAGATCCGAGCCCGAGCCCGGTCCCGGACCTCGGACCTCGGTCCTGGGTCCTGGGATCTGGGCCTGGGACTTGGGTCTTGGGTCTGAATTGGCTGGTCCGATTGAGGTGGTCCGTGCGGAGTCCGGGTTCTGGTTCAACCCTGGCTAACCTTTTAGCCACATGTGGTTTTGACCCCTGAATTATTTTGTAACTCCTGACCGTTGAGGTCAAACGTCATGCTATTTAATTCATGCATGGACGTTACTTTGACCAATCACCTGGCTGCGTTTAAATGGACACGCTGAACTTGTCCAGGTTCATGCTGTCAGTTGCCAGACGTTTTTGAATGTCTTAATGACATTAATTCAGGCTGTAACCTTCCCTGCTGGAACCCCTATAAAAGGGTGAGGAGCTCCAATATCTCAACACACGAAAAATCACCTGAACATACGAACACCTGAGACAAGCATACAACATACATAGTTTTCTGCATTTCCTCTTACGTAGCTCGCTCCATTTTTTTTCTAGTTCGCCGGAGCCCTGGTATTAACGGTGCTGTTATACCAGAGACGTTATTCATTTTATCTTTGGGGACGAATAGCCAAAACCGAAGGGCACTACCGGGGCTATTTCGTCTTGCGAACAAAGTTCAACTCGACTCAACTATTTTTTACACATTCTGTTTCTTTCGTTTTTTCCAGCTTTGTGATATTTCATTACATTCCTGTTTGTGCTCAACTCAGAGTTGTAATAGTTTCTAACAATAGCAAGACGAAATATTTATTTGTAATCTGTAATATCCCTAACTGGAAAAATGTCGACCTCCAGCACTTCGATCAGTTCGACCGTTCCTGCTATTACCTCTACTATTTCGACGACGACCACTGCCCCTGCAGTCACGAACACCACGACGATTGGCGCCTCTACGCCAAACACTACCATGAGTCATGCTGACTTCCTCTTCAGCCAAGGGACCATCGACACCCTCTTGGAGACACTTTCAAGGAGTCTCTCTTCGAACAACCCGAACTCAGCCTCTGCTAGTTTGTTCCCTTACGGGATGGGGACTTCGGTCCAAACTGAGTCAGCTTCGGCTGTGATCCATCCTATTGGGATGACGGGAACTACGGTTCCAAGCATGTTCTCAAGCACGGCTTCGACTGCTGGTTCATTCCCTTATGGGATGGGGACTTCGGTCCAAAATGTGTCAGCTTCGGCTGGAATCCATTCCACTGGGATGACAGGAACTTCGGTTCCAAGCATCTTCACAAACGGCTCCGCCGACGTACTCACATGTTTCAGATACCCACTCAACGGGTAAGATGGGGACTTTTATTCCAACTATGACCGCTCTGGTGCACTCCTCACGGATCATGCCCGCTGCGGAGAAGCCTCCAAAATTCAATGGGGAAGGCTTCAAGAGGTGGAAACAAAAGATGCCGTTCTACCTCACGATGCTTGGCTTTGCTAACTTCGTGAAGGAAGAAGAACCACCTACTCCGGATGAGTCCGAGACCAACTTCAATGTTCGTGCCGCCTACGATAACTGGCACAACGGTGACTATCTGTGCAAAGGCTTTCTTCTGAGTAGCCTAGAAGATAGTTTGAGCAACTTGTATTCGGACGCAAAGACCTCCAAGAATATCTGGGAGGCACTTGAGAAGAAGTACAGTTCCAACAAGGCTAGAACTAGGAAATATGTATCCACGAATTTTATGGACTACAAGATGGTTGATTCTCGCCCTGTTATTGAACAAGTTCAAAAGCTCAAAATGCTGGTGAATGAAGTCCACTCCAAGGGGATGATACTTCCTGATACTTTCACGGATTCTGCTATGATTGATAAGCTTCCTCCAAGTTAGAAAGACTTCAAGACGTATCTCAAGCACAAGCGAAAGGTGATGTCTCTTGAAGATGTTATCCGGAAGGTACGGATTGAGTCCGAAGTTCGAGTTCAGTACAAGAATTCAAAAAGTTCAGATGAACCTCGGGTGAACCTACTTGAACGAGGAGACAACCTGAAGAAGAGGCCGCGTCCTGGTAACTCTAAGCCTAAAGCTCCCTCTTCTAAGAAGTTCGAAGGCAAATGCTATAATTGCGGTTATCTGGACACTTGTCTAAGAACTGTCGCAGGCCAAAGCAAAAGAAAGCCAAACCGAGTGCCCAACTAGCCGAGAGGGAGCCGACTAGTGATGATCTCATTACGGTCATCACTGAGGAAGCTATCATGATCGAGAACCGTGGTCAATGGTTCATCGATACTGCTGCAACTACCCATGTGTGTGCAGATCGGAGCTTGTTCTCTAAATACCATCCCTGTGAGGGAAGGAAGATGAACATGGGAAACCAAGCGTCTTCACAAGTTGCAGGTGTTGGCTTAGTTGTCCTAAAAACGACCTCTGGCAAGGAGATCACTCTGAATGAGGTGCTGCACGTTCCGGACATCGGGAAGAATTCAGTCTCTTGTTCAATACTAGTTAGTCGTGGTTTTAAACTTGTATTTGGGGCTAATAAGTTTGTTTTGTCAAAGTTTGGAACACCTCTGGGAAATGGTTACCTTACAGATGGACTGTTCAAACTTAGTGTAATGGCTATACGCCCAAAACCTATCATTAATAAAATTGCTTCCGATTCCTCTTACTTGACTGAGTGCTCTAGTTTATGGCGTTGTAGATTAGGCCACGTTAATTTAAATGCAATAAAATGTTTGTCAAATCTCGATTTACTTAAGGTAAATGAATTTGTTAATAAAAGTAAGTGTGAAATTTGTGTAGAAGCAAAAATGACAAGGTTACCGTTTAAATCGGTAGAAAGGAGCACGACACCTCTAGAATTAATTCAACCGGACGTATGTGATTTGAAGTTTGTGCAAACAAGAGGTGGTAAAAAGTACTTCATTACTTTTATTAACGATTGCACAAGGTATTGTTACCTATACCTTTTAAGAGGTAAAGATGAGGTTATTGAAGCTTTCAAGAACTTCAAAAATGAAGCCGAAAATCAACTTAACTGCAAAATCAAATCTATCCAGGGTGATAGAGGAGGGGAATACGTAGCTCCGTTTGAGGATTTGTGCAACGAAAGTGGCATAATTCATCAAACTATAGCTCCGTATACACCTCAATCGAACGGAGTTGCAGAACGCAAGAATCGTACTTTGAAATAAATGATGAATGCGTTGTTGATTAGTTCTGGGTTACCTCAGAACATGTGTGGGGAAGCTGTTTTAACAGCTAACTATATCCTCAATAAGATTCCACTTAAAGGAAGGGACGAAACTCCCTATGAGTTGTGGAAAGGAAGGAAACCTTCTTATAAATACCTCAAAGTGTGGGGTGTTTAGCGAAGGTAGAAGTACCTCTACCAAAGCAGGTGACAACCGGACCCAAAACGGTTGATTGTATTTTTATTGGTTATGCACTGAATAGTAGCGCCTATCGATTTATAATTCATAGGTCAGATGTTCCAGACATGACTGTCGGAACTACCATTGAGTCAAGGAATGCGATATTCTTCGAAGATATCTATCCTTGTAAGGATAAAGCTGCGTCCAGTTCAAACAATGGTAATGCTGAAGGAACTACAAGTCACGAACTTATGGGGGTTGAACCTAAGTCTCGTAAACGACCCAGTTCAGAACTTGAAGCTCTAACTCCTAGACAGAGCACTCGAGCTAAAGTTGCGAAGGACTTCGGTCCCGACTATGTGGTTTTTCTCTTGGATGAAGAACCAAATTCACTGAAAGAAGCTTTCTCACGGACTGATAGTTCATTTTGGAAGGAAGCTGTACAAAGCGAGATCGATTCAATCATGCAGAACCATACGTGGATTCTGACTGATTTACTTGAAGGTTGTAAACCTTTAGGTAATAAATGGATTCTGAAATGAAAGTTCAGAGCTGATGGATCAATCGATAAGTATAAAGCTCGTTTGGTTGTGAAAGAATTTCTCCAGAAGGAGGATTATGATTTCTTTGACACATACTCTCTTGTGACGAGAATTACCTCTATCCGGGTGCTTCTAGCGATTGCTTCTTTGCACAATCTTGAGATTCACCAAATGGATGTGAAAACAGCTTTTCCAAATGGCGATTTAGAAGAGTAAATTTATATGGAACAATCTGAAGGTTTTGTAAAACCTGGACAAGAAACAAAGGTGTGCAAACTTGTTAAGTCTTTGTATGGCTTGAAACAAGCACCTTTACAATGGCACTTGAAATTTGACGAAGTGATGATGTCAAATGCGTTCAAGATAAACGATGGCGATAAATGTGTATACATTAAGAATACTAATGACAGATTTGTTATAGTATGTCTTTATGTAGATGATATGTTAATCATGGGTAGCAACCTGCAAGTGATTAACGAAACGAAACTCATGCTAAAAGAAATTTTGACATGAAGGATCTGGGAGTTGCTGACACTATTCTTGGCATAAGAATCATAAGAACTCCAGATGGAATTGTCTTATCACAATCTCATTACATTGAGAAAGTGATCAAGAAATTCAATGCACACGATAGTCTTCCAGCAAAGACACCTGTGGAACTCGACGTTCACTTAAGTAAGAACAGAGGTGACCCTGTTGCTCAAAAGGATTATGCTAGATGTTTGATGTACATCTCTAATTGTACAAGACCTGATCTAGCTTGCTCAGTAAACAAACTGAGTCGATATACAAGCAACCCAAGTGGAGAACACTGGAAAGCGCTTGTGAGAGTTTTGAGATATTTAAAGTATACTCTGAACTTTAGGCTACATTATGGTAGACACCCCAGGGTACTTGAAGGTTACTGTGATGCAAATTGGATACCCGACATAAAGGACTCTTTGTCAACAAGTGGATATGTGTTTGTAATAGGGGGAGGAGTTGTTTCTTGGAGATCCACTAAACAGACATGTATAGCCCGATCCACCATGGAATCTGAGTTTATCGCTTTGGATAAAGCAGGTGAAGAAGAAGAATGGCTTCGTAACCTTTTAGAAGATATTCCATGTTGGGAGAGACCCGTGCCGCCGGTCATGCTTCACTGCGATAGTCAAGCTGCTATTGGAAGGGCAAGAAGTGGTTTGTATAACGGCAAGTCTCGACATATCCGTCGGAGACATAACACCGTGAGACATCTGTTATCGAGTGGTATTATCTCTGTTGACTACGTAAGGTCAATAGATAATCTAGCGGATCCATTCACTAAGAACATAGCTCGAGATCAGATGTACAAGTTGCTTGAAGGAATGGGAGTAAAATCCACATCTTAAAGATGATTGTAGTGGAAACCCAACCATGATGAGTGGAGATCCCACAAACTTGGTTTAATGGGAAAACTAAACTATAAAATTTTGAGTAAGTAAATCTCTACAACCCTATTCCTTAACGGTAAAAGTAGAGTTTATAATATGTCACGTGGTGAGGTTAAATTTCTGATTTTTAACGATTCTTGTGCAGGTCTTTGACTTGAGTATGACAGAATGCTGATTTGAAGAATCACCTATGTAAGCGAGAAGTGAGGACCGCTTCTACTGTATGCTTATGAATTCAAAAAAGTTGTCCAATGCCAGAAACGGACACAAACGTGAGAACGGAAGAATTTTTGAGACCTTAGTGGGTTGGTACTATTGTCTAGTATACACAAAGGGAAATAGTTCAAGAATAATGTTCACTAATCCGCCGGTATGCTCGGTAGTATTAACTAAGGAAGGTTCAAGGCCACAAGCCACCTATCCCTATTCTCTATTGTCTCTTAAGAACTGAGCTATGGCTTTCTCACTCATGTGGGGAATTGTTATTAAATTAGATTTATTTAATTTAATGGAGCAGCTGAAATTCGTTGTAACGAATTATATAGGCTTATTCTACATGTTGTGTAGATGATCATAGCATTTTTAATTTCTCAAATCCAATTATTGGTGAGTGAGAAATAATGCTTTGAAGTTGATTGGTTGCTTATGTGTATTAATGTTTATCCCACATTGAATAATATTCAATGTGGAAGGGAGTTTAAAAGTGTTTAAATTTTAATGATTGGACATCAAGTGGGCCCAGTAGGTTGTGTGGACTTTGTGTAAACAAAGCTCACGCGGGCTTTTGGAATTAGGTTTGCCAGTCCGCCTTCGGCGAAGCCGATGGCGGAGTCGAGCGGATTTGAGCCCGGTCCCGGTCCCGGACCTCGGACCTCGGTCCTGGGTCCTGGGCTCTGGTCTTGGGCAATTAGTTCGAATTGGCTTGTACGATTGAGGTGGTCCATGTGGGGTCCGGGTTCTGGTTTAACCCTGGCTAACCTTTTAGCCACATGTGGTTTTGGCCCCTGAATTATTTTGTAACTCCTGACCGTTCAGGTCAAACGTCATGCTATTTAATTCATGCATGGACGTTACTTTGACCAATCACCTGGCTGCGTTTGAATGGACATGCTGAACTTGTCCAGGTCATGCTGTCATTTGCCAGATTTTTGAATGTCTTAATGACATTAATTCAGGCTGTAACCTTCCCTGCTGGAACCCCTATAAAAGGGTGAGGAGCTCCAATATATCAACACATGAAAAATCACCTGAACATACGAACACATGAGACAAGCATACAGCATACATAATTTTCTGCATTTCCTCTTACGTAGCTCGCTCCATTTTTCTTCCAGTTCGCCGGAGCTCTGGTATTAACGGTGCTATTATACCAGAGACGTTAGTCGTTTTATCTTTGGGGACGAATAGTCAAAATCGAAGGGCTTTACCGGGGCTATTTCGTCTTGCGGACAGAGCTCAACTCGACTCGACTATTTTTTACACATTCTGTTTCTTTCGTTTTTTCCAACTTTGTGATATTTCATTACATTAATAGTTTCTAACAATATATAGAGAGTTCGAGAAAGAAGAGGGCAAGAGAAAATAAATAGCAGACTATTATTTTCTTGAATTCTTGTTAGAGGAACAGATGCAGTGAACTCTGCCTTAATAATCCTATGTAAATTGACAGATTTTTTTTTTTTTAATAAAATAACAGTCACCTGAAACAGACTTATAAAATATTCTACTAGCTGAAGGAGGGTGTTTGATAAGATAAGCAGCTTGGCCCATATAAGCTAAGAGGAGACATGGAAAAACTACAGTAGTGAAAGCAATTTGGTCGATATATCGAAAATTAGAAGAAGAAAAAAAATCGACCAAGTAATAATGTAATAAAAATAAAAATAAAAATAAAAAGGGTCAAGAGTCGAATTAACCTGTATAGATGGCACTGAAAAATGGCCTAAATCAGCAATTTTAATTAGATATATTATTTATTTATTTGAACAATGGCAAATATATAAATGAATCACATCTTATGTCCAGAGTATTTGCAATCGCCAAGAAAATGTAATTTTAATAAGAAGTGTCATTGAGATTATTGATGAAGAACTTTTGCACGTATCTTTTTTCTCTTTCTTGTTTTTCATTAATTATTGACTTAATTATAGGCCTCTGGAATTCAAGCTAGAAAAATTATATTGACTTAAATATAGTATGTATGCTGATTGGGAACGACAGGAGATTTTGTCACCGATCACCCCTATATATTAATATGTAAAATCCTCCTAATTTATGTGTCTGCTTCGTATATTTCGTTTAACAAATAAAAAATTCTGGTGCTTTGTTTACTTATGTGTCATTCGAGCCTAATATCTACCTAATTTAATACTTTTCTTTTTATTGTATCTTACCTAATTTAATTTTTTTAATTATATTTTTCCTTATTCAATATTTTTCTTTGATTCTCCTAATATAAAAATAGAAATAATCATATATATAATTAGTAAATAAGATCTAAATTAGTTATTTTAATTAAAAGAAAAACTACATATGAAATAATTTTAATTAAAAGAATTTTATTATGAAAATAATTAAATAAATTTTATTGATAATATAATTTAAAATAATTTTATTTTTGAAGTTTTTAATATTCTATATAGGTAAAATATAAGTTATATACAATAATCTAAGTATGTAACTAAATATTAGTAATGTATCCAATCTAAATATAAAAATATTAATATACTAATAATTAATAAATATTGATTAGACACGACACGGGTTGATAGTGTGATATCTTTTGAATATC
>BMAC01000473.1:504738-528452 GCA_014905375.1 Phtheirospermum japonicum
ATTTTAAATTTAAAATTTAGTAATTATCACAAATATTTTATATATTTATCTTGTGATAAGTTTCGTGTAATACACGGATGTTAAACAAATATATATTAATGCAAAATTCTCTTAATCAATGTGTCTGTTTCGTATATTTTGCTTGGATAATAAAAAATCTTTGTGCTTCGTTTGATTATGTGTCACCCGAGCCTAATATATACCTAATTTAATATTTTACTTTTACTATATCTTCCATAATTTAAAAAATTTTCTATTATATTTCTTCTAATTTAATAGTTTTCTTTTATTATATTTGTCTAATTCAATTATTTTCTTTTATACTTCTAATATGAAAATATAAATAAGTCATATGTAATTAGTAGAAAAAAAGTCTAGATTAATTATTTTAATTAAGAGACAAATTACATATTAAATAATTTTAATTACAAAAACTTATATATGAAAATAATTAATAAATTATATTTATAATAAAAGTTGAAATAATTTAATTTTGAAATTTTAAATATTCTGTATAGGTAAATTATGATATATTTGCAGTAATTGGAGTATGTAGCTAAATATTAGTAATGAACTCAATCTAAATATAAGAAAATAAAATTATATAATAATAATTAATTAATATTTATTAGACAATGACACATTGCGAGAGGCTTGAAAGTATGACACCTTTTGATTTTTTCAAAGTACGTAACTATAATTACTAAAAAAATTAATTTAAACATAATAATATAAAATGAGTTAATAATAATTAATTAATATAGATTAGAGACGGGTTGAAAATGTGTCATCTTTTGAATTTTTATAAATATGCAAATATATTATTAATGAATTTAATTTGAACATTAAAATATAATATTAATCAATAATTATAATAATTAATAAGGTGAACACGGTACTGGTTGGGGTACACATCCTTTCAGTTTTTTATTTTAAATTTAAAATTTTATAATTTCTACAAATATTTTTTATATTTAATTTTTTATAAATTTCGTATAATACACGGGTGTTAAACTAGTTCGTTATTATTGTAATGCGGTCACTTTAAGAAAATTCTATTTAACAATTTTTTGTGATTTATTTATTTAAAATTTATATTTAGTTAACTAATTCTACATTTAAATATTTTAATTTATGGGTTAGAGTTTCACTTTGATTTTTGAATTAAAGTTGTATAAATTATTTTCGTAACTAAGGAGAATAAATGAGTACAACCATAGTCAATAAAGTTAAAATTAGAAAAATCATACAAAACTTCTATTATCAACCAACAATTAAATATTACTAAAATAAAGTTGTACTTTCCAAAAAAATAAACCATAATTTACTGCGCGAACTTTAGTTAATAACAAAACTACAGAAACTTAATAATAAGTACATTTTATATCTTTAAAATGTGGTAAAAAAGAAAGAAATTATCGTTAGTTGTAATAGATAAAAACTATCATTTTTTAACCTGTTTTTCTATAAAACCAGGTGGGGGCTCCGTTAAGGAGTTCTACCGCTGACACGGCGGTGACTTGGAATTATTAGGATCGCTGACATGACGGTAACTTGTGTTGGAATAATTACAAAGAATTATAATAATTTTGAGCACAAACAGGGAAAGTAAATAAATCAGTAATTTGTAAATAGTAAAATAAGAAAAACAAAAAGTCGAGTCGAGAAGTTCTCTTTTCGCAAAATGAATTTGCCCCAGTAGTGCCCTTCGATTTTGGCAAATCGTTCCCAAAGATAAAACGACTTCGTCTTTGGTTTAACCGCACCGTTAGAAACCAAAGTTTCGGCGAACTGGAAGGATTCGAACTGAACTACGTAAGAAATAAGATGCAGAAAAAGAGAATGATATGCAAATCAGTTGCGCACGTCAGGAGAGTGCAAGCGTGTGCTTTCCGTATTAGAGCGTGTGTCAGGAGTGTGTTCGTCCAAAAATAAAATAGGGTCGAACCAGACCAACCCCACGAACCACCTCAATCGGACCAATTGCCCAAGACCCAGGGCCGGGCTCGGGTTCGGCTCCGCCATCGGCTTCGCCGCCGATGGCGGACGGGCTAACCCAAGTCCAAGAGCCCGCGTGAGCTTTATTTTCACAAAGTCCACACAACCCACTGGGCCCACTTGATATCCAATCATTAAAAGTTAAACACTTTTAAACTCTCTTCCACATTGAATATTATTCAATGTGGGATAAACTTTAATACACACTTTGATATATATGAGCAACCGTTCAATTTCAAAGCATTATTTCTCACTCACCAATAATTGGATTTGAAAAATCCAAAATGCTATGATCATCTACACGACACGTAGATTAATATTTGCTGCATTATTTAAATTGAATAAATCCAAATTAATAACAACTTGAAATTATTATGGGATTGTTTCTTTTCCTTCTATTAATTTTCGTTTACCCTTTTTTTTCTTTTTTTCTTTTATAACAAACCGCTTCTTCAGCACAGTCACACGCTGCCATCTTCTGGGCCAGCCTCAGCAGATCCACGGCCAGCTTCTCAGTCGAGCACCCCGATCGGCTCACCTCGCTCCTCGACTCGGCATAGCGCCGCGCCGCGCGTCTATAATACCTAACCCCCTTTATCAAACGGCACACCACGCCGCCCTACTATAATAAAATATATATATATATCACTCGCGACGTCACCGCCGCCGCCATCGCCGTAGCTCCTACGCCCTGCTTCGCCCGGATTCGACCTCGCTCAGCGTCCTCGCGAACGCCGCTGAGAGCACAGCGCAATTGACTTCCCGCATTACCTGATTTCCTTCTAACAAATATCGTCGATTAGCTTCTTGGACAATGACCTAGCCACTTCGTATTTTCTTGAACTCACTGAGATATCATTCTAATCAGCAATAGCTGCGATAGAGCCCGGGAAACATCGGAGTCTCCGCCGACGACGACCGGCGCAGAATAGACGCCATCCTTGGCGGACTTGGAAGGATAATTGTCTTATTCCTGATAATTAGGGGGTTAAATTGGAGCCCCATCTGATTTCATAGAAAAATTGATTTGTTAACTATCATTTGCACTATTTATTATAACCCATCACATTATTCACGCGAATATATGAACTAGTATTTTAAAATAGTGAATCAATCCTAAATGTAACAAAAAATTATTATTCATATTCCATATTTGATAATTATTCAATAATACCATGCTTTTAATAGCTTGAACCAAGTCTCCTACTCCCTCCATCCCATAAAAATAGTCCAATATTCCATTTTTTGTCCGTCCCACAAAGATAGTCGAGTTACTATATTTAACATATCATTAAATTCTCATTTCCACACATACCCTTAATTAATATTCTTGAAATACTAGTATTCTACATGATAAATTGAAAATTGATGATTACAATGTAAAATCTTACTATTCCAATAACAAATATACTATTTCCAACACTGATTTCTATAAACATTAATCGACATTAATAAATTTAAGAATGGTATAATTGGAAAGACTAACTAAATTAATGACTTGACTAATTTTCCAACTTACTAACATTTAAGCCTTAATTGGATGATGTCATTCAATAACTTTGTAAAAGAATTTGAAAGATAAAAAAATAAAAAATAGCCTGTATGATTCACAAATAAAAATAAATATTGGAACGAGCAGTTGATTTATATATTCAATGATCAGGCTTTGTAGAAGAGAGAGTATACCATGGACCCAAGTGCACCTTGTAAGGTGTACCATGTAATTTAACTTATCATCACATATAACTGATACATATCATCACAAGTAATTGAAATTCTAAATCTAAGATTTATAATCCTAAAATTAAAAAAATAAACCTAAAACAAATAATTAAACTCTAAAAATAAAAAATTAATCCCTAAAATGAAAAACTAAACCCTGAAATTGAATATTAAACTTTAAATCCTAAATTTCTATCACATATCATCACATATAACTGCCACATATCATCACATGTAACTAACACATATTATCACATATAACTGACAGAATAATAGATTTTTGTCGGAACCCTAAAATGGTAATTTAAATAAAAAATAAAAAAAAACCTTAAAATGAAATATTAAACCCTAAAAATGGAAAACTAAACCCTAAAATATAAAACTAAACCCTAAAATGGAAAAGTAAACCTTAAACTCATAATTTTTGACATATATCATCACGTATAACTACCATATATCTCCACATATAACTGTCATATATCATCACATATAACTATCATATATCATCACGTAAAACAGGGTGCACCTAGTGCACCTAGCAAGGTGCATCCAAGTCCACCTAATAAATTACCTTTGTAGAAGCATCTAAAATGTTCGTATAAATTTATTAAATATATCTCAGTTGTAAGATTAAGTTTATTATTATTATTTTTTAAATTACTCTTTTATTATCGATGAACATCTACTCGTGATTGTCGACGAGTTTGTCGTTAAAACCCATTTGTGTCAAACCATATATTTAACCCAATATTCGTAACTATATTTCAAAATCTGCCTACAATTATATATTTAACGCAACATTTATTTCTAAAAATAAATAACATCTCATAATTTAAGAATGTTACGTACATATTGAAACAATATCATATATAATTTAAAAATGTTACACATATTCAAACAATGTCATATATAAATAATTATCTATTTTTAATATTATTTCCGATTTTTCAATATAATTAAAACTCACTTTTTCGTGATAATTATTTTTTGATTTTTATAGCAAATACTCATGTAAAACTCACATAATTAAATAAATTCTTGATACTTTAAAGTTTAATACGTAGAAACAACAGCACTTGTGGACACTAAAGTGCAATTTATTTATTTTTTTCAATGATCAAAATCATGAAACTTATAAGATTTTTAACTCTTTTTTTTTTTTAAACTTGTATTCAGGAAACATTATAATTTCTCACTCTCTTAAATAAAACAAATTGCTAAACATTATTATATTTTATAAACTCTTGAACTTTTGAGCCATACTCAGCAGTTTGCCATCTCTAAAATTTTTCATAAGTCATAGACACTTATAAGGTTTTACTAATCTTTAAAAATGAGTTTGTGTGAATTGAAATTGTTAACATGAACATTTTAATGTAACATATGAGAAAAAAGTATTTATTTTTTCAATCATTAAACTTTAATTTGTCCACAAACTATGCGTTTTTCTCAACTTTAACCCCAAAGTATTTTTTTCCCCTACGTTACCTACTGAATGAAATTTCCAATAGAATCTAGAATACGTGTTCCCAGCAAAGATAAATCAAATATCATAAAAAAAATCGTGCACTCTTGGGGCACTTAACAAAGATCATCTTGTTTAACATTCGTAATACCAATTCATTTTCTTTATGCAAATAACGCAATTTTCTTTATGAGAGGTAAAAAACAATCGAGCGAAAAATAAAGGATATGAGAAGTTCAAGGCGCATTATTCAATGATAACAAAAAATAACTACAAAAATTGAAGAGACACGCTTCAAACATTAGAAAAAGTAAAATTCATGTCCAAAAGGACAAGAACTCCCTTTATATTTTAATTAATAATATCACTCAAATAATAAATATAATTTTCTAAAACCAGCAGAGTACATAAAGAATGTGTTTCAACCAAAAAGAAAAATAAAATAAAATTGATAGGTCCAAAAAATTAGGTTACCAAATATAATGGGTACTAATCTTGTAATAGAGATCAGCGACCTGAATTGATGATAAAATACGTCTCAACGACCTCCAAGACCTTCCGCAATCGTCACAGCGACCACACCGATCCTGCAAAACAACACCTAGAACGGGCCGGATTTCGAGCCCGTTAAGGCCCTCCGACGCTTAAGTTAATAAGCGAAAAATAAACTCCTCTCTCTCTTTCTCTTTAATGTAAATAATGCCGGCAAATCACAATAATGGCGTGATAATGATCATAAAATAAGGGATAGAAGCCCATTTTTATAGAGATAGGAGAAATCCTCCACTATCTAGGGTTACCTTTCATAAACATAATTCCATACATACCATGAGTCATTCTCAATTGGGACTCTTCCCATATGATAAGTTCCCATAAACATGAAACTTCTCAATATATTACCGAAATAAGCCTGGGCATATAGCCCACCAGGCCCATACACATATTAAACTCTTAATCAGGCTCAAATACTCAGCCCAACCTACCAGAGATCACGACCCTATATGAGAACTCATCCTCATACTACAGGTCGCTACTCCAGACACATCAACTTGCCTACTTTTGAGGAACAGCCTTCATCTCGTTCACTTTTCAGAGACATAATACAGCTCGCCCATCTTCCAGGAGGCACACCCTCTCCTAAAAATGAGGTCGCTTTCCACAAATACCCACATACATCACATAATATTACGTATGGACATTTTGGTCCGCATTAGCTAGTCCCCCATGTTCTAGCTGATTGAGGCACGAAATCAGCTAGGACATGTAAAAACAGAATTACAAGAGCACAACCTCATAAACTTTCCACAAGATCACGTGGTCGGGAGAAGTGCCCTCCGGTCCAGAGTTACCTTCTCCCGCCACAATACAATCACAACTCTCACAATTTCGTCTGGTCGGGAGAGATGCCCTAGCTATCTTCTCCAGCCACAATACAATCACCTCAAAACAATAATAAAACACATAAGTAAATCATCATTTTATCTTACCAAACCACACATCAAAATCACACATCTCAACAAATCGAGCTATAACATTCATCCTTCCCTAGTAAATTATAGAATGTACACGCAACCTGTAAAAGTTCAGCTTACCGAGCTCGCTTCTTTCTAAGATCGTACGATCAGCTCGAGAGACAACCCACGAGTCCCCAGACCAAGTTCACAACTATATATATGACGACCACATAAAATTGCGACCTCAAAAAGATCAGCTCGCTGAGCTCGCTCATCGTCCAAGAAGACATACCTGCAAGTCCCCAAGTCGAGTCCCCAGACTCCATACTTGACGACCTAAAACCATAAAGCCTTCCCTCCACGGCCTCAAGTTTTAATCAAGCACAATAATATAAGAAAATACAATCATATGCTTTTAAAAAGTCAAAACACCATAACCGAGAGAAGTCCATCCTAGTTCAGGGTTACCTTCTCCCTCCACATAAACACAAACTTTCACAACACAAACTCCATACGGGAGAAGTGCCCTCCGGTTCGGAGTTACCTTCTCCCACCACACAAATTTCCACTGAAACAACTGTTTGAAAGACTTGCATTCATGCTCGCAGCCTGCAAACACTTTTTGATTTCATTCGATATATGAATTACTTACCAATTCACAATCCTGTAAAAATCACAAATCATGTATGAAATAAAAACCCGTAAGCTAATATAGGTCGCATCCACCAATCACACTTCATCTTACGAGATCGCATTATCTTAAAAATAATCAACCATGACTTATTAACAATCCCATCAAACAGCATACAAAACGTATTTGCTCGCCCAAAATACCATAATCCATAATAACCCATCAAGGCCCAAGATTGCGTTTACCATAAAGGCACATAAACCCATACATAATAAAGATATCATCGACCTAAAATAGGTCGGTCAGAAAACTATTGCACCCATAAATCATCATTGTCCTAAAGGCGTCAGCTCATTCTATAAAAACAATCGCCAAACTGATACAAGTTGGCACATCAATCAAAATCCATATTAAACCACATATAACCAATAAAACCATTCAATCTCCCAAATTAAAACAGTTAAACCATATACAATCCAATTGTAACCATATGACAATAACATGGGACTGAAAACCACCTAGTCCCCCATATTTAATGCCATCAATACAAAACAACTAGGCCACATCAACTGAATAAAGATCGCCTATGTAGTCCCCAAGTTAATACAATCAATTAACCCAACCACATTATTCACAAAAAGTAAATGTCAAATAAATATGATTTTCACATAGGTCGCACGAATTCGTAACCAATCTCAATCATATTTCCTATCCTCATAAGATCATGAGATTCAAAATAATCAAACCACGAATCACAAATAATCCGATGGAGCTAAAATCAGCTCGCATATAAAACATATTAGCTCGCACAGACATAATATCTTGAAAAAGATATGTAAGTCAAACATACCTCTTCCAAGAATAACACAACCACGACTTTCACTATCTCGTTTGGTCGGGAGAGATGCCCTAGCTATCTTCTCCCACCACAATACCATCACAACTTTCACTATCTCTTGTGCGGGAGAAGTGCCCTCCGGCCCAGAGTTACCTTCTCCCGCCATAAAAAACACCACTTTCCACAATCACAAACTCCATCGCCGACCTAATAGAAGCGTCAGCCCATAACCATAAAAACCATCACCGACCTAATGAAAGCGTCGGGATTAAACCATCATCGACCTAATGAGAACGTCGAAATTGAACCATCATCGACCTAATGAGAGCGTCGGAATTAAACCGTCATCGACCTAATGAGAGCGTCGGAATTTAACCATCATCGACCTAATAAGAGCGTCGGAATTAAACATCATCGACCTAATAAGAGCGTCGGAATTAAACAATCTTCGACCTAATGAAAGCGTCGGAATTAAACCATCGTCGACCTAATGAAAGCATCGGAATTAAACCATCATCGACCTAATGGAAGCGTCGGAATTAAACTATCATCGACCTAATGGAAGCGTCGGAATTTAACCATCATCGACCTAATAAGAGCGTCGGAATTTAATCATCATCGACCTAATGAGAGCGTCGAGATTTAATCATCATCGACCTAATAAGAGCGTCGGAATTTAATCATCATCGACCTAATAAGAGCGTCGGAATTAAACAATCATCGACCTAATGAAAGCGTCGGAATTAAACAATTATCGACCTAATGAAAGCATCGGAATTTAAACATAAAACTCATAAAATCTCTGGCCGTTGAGGCTTAAGCATTTTCATAACCATAAAGCCATAGCTTGTTCTGCATAATGAGATCGCACGGGACCGTAAGGAGGTCGCAAAGACCGTAACAAGGTCGCGGAGACCGTAACATATTAATTATACGTATTCCCCGTAACTCAGATTATAATACCATTTAAACGGAATCACACACCATAATCACTTAAATCCAATGCTCAACCACATAAAAATAAATGGGGCATAAAATGGAGAACCGTCCCTTTCATGAGATTTCAAAAAGCGTACCCGATACATATTCATATTGGCGCTATAGGAAATTTCACCTCTCCTCGAATATCCATCTACGTGACCTTTTTGTTTTTAGGTAGCATAATTCTCCAATCTCCTTTTTGTCAATGTTTGAACGCGCGACCTAGTACATGACCTTAAACACTGGCGACCTCTTCGCATTGGGTTGCCCATTTCCGAATTATATGTCGGGCAACCCACAAATTAACCCTAGGTTAATACGACCTAAACAGGCCCTACACCCAGATTCGTTAGCATAATTATAGAAAATATCGAATATCACAACCTAGATTCGTTAGCATAATCATAGAAAATATCGAATATCACAACCTTACTCGCGCCAATAATATTTTAATCAAACATTTTTCACATCAAAGGTTTCCATTTCCCACAACCACAAATATCATATCACCATCAAGCCATATAGGATCAAAACAAAACTGACACAAAATTCTTAGCACACATATACCAACTTTGAAGATTAAACTGTCTTAATCAGTAATGAATTAAAAACCAAAATACATATTACTGGAAAGCCCCACGAGTCTAGTTTCCAATGCAAAAATCGGGTCTCAAAACGGATAATCCAACAGTGAGTTATGACCAATTTACTGAAGTGTGGCAGTGCTGTATTTTCGTACGGGAATGTGTAAAAATGATCAATTCTTAGCATGTTCATAACCATATAAAATCAAAATAAGTCCTCATCAACCGAATGTTAAACCACATGCATATCCCCACAAAATAAAACCACATAAATCCAATTAGCACTCTCCACGCATGATTAATATACCATCATTCATTCTATCAAAACCATAAAAGAATTTTAAAACCAAATCTATCCAACCCATGGATAATTAATATTTTATATAATCACATAAACCATACGTTTATCTCTATTAAATCAAATAAACCATAAGTCTATCCCCATATAAATTAAGTCAATAAGGAAGTATCCCACATGACAACCACATCAATCAACCAAACCATAACATCCTCATTTAAACACATCTAAAACAAAATAAATACTTATCTCGATTTGTGTTGATTTTGTTGTGTTATGTTGATACACGACCTCATCACCTTAATATTTGAACACGCAACCTCATCGCATTTATTTGCGTTGACCATTCCCGGGTTAAGCCAACATTAATACAAACTCAACGAATAGACCTTACTCAGTCTGTTAGTATATGATCAATAAATAAAACGCAAGCATCACAACCTTTATTCGTGTTCACAAATCTTCAAAACTTGATCTCCACCACTATTCATATTTAACCACTATGTATCGTACATATTATACCCAAAATTCAACTCCGTCCAACAATTAAAGTGTACATAACTTAATTCTCAAAAGAAATTAGACAAGCAGTTTTTGGAAACAGGATCAGCTCTATTTAAAGTTTGTTATAAAAAATTTCCAAACTCATAATCAGATCCCCACCGTTCAGATTGAACTTCAACATGTTTAGATTAACATATCCAATTTTCAAGTTGATCCAACGGTTATATTATGCACAATCGTATTTTGAAAAATATTGCGTAGGATTTTCCGAAAATAAAAACTGCTTCGATCGAAAATTTATATAAATTCCCTCATATATCAAAATCCGATCTTTACCGTTCAAAACGTAATTTAAAAGGTCTCTGATATTTTGTAAAAATTTCAACGCGATCTAACAGTTGAAACAGTAGAAAAAGATTTTTAAAGTTTATTGCGCAGTCAGATTTTAGACCTACGAAAATTGTGTACCTCACGTCTTTCGCTCAAGGACTCGATGTCCCTCTTTCCCACAGACGGCGCCAATTTGATAAGTCCAAAAAGTTGGGCTACCAAATATAGGGGGTACTAACCTCAAAAGAGATCAGCGACCTGAAATTGAGGATGAAAGACGTCTCAGGGAACTCTAAAGCCCTCCACAATCGTCACAGCGACCTCGCCAATCCTGCAAAACAACGACTAGAACGGGCCGGATTTCGAGCCCGTTAAGGCCCTCCGACACTTAAGTTAATAAGCGAAATCAAACTCTTCTCTCTCTTTTCAATGCCAATAATGTGCAATTATGATATCATAAGCATAGAATAATGAGAGGTATACACCTCCTTTTACAGAGATAAGAGAAACCCTCCACAATTTAGGGTTACCTTCTAATACCACAATTCCATAAATACAACAACTGTCTTGAAATTAGGATTCCTCCAATATGTTAAGTTCCCATAAACAATAAACCTCTCATTAAATTAATAAAATAGTCCTGGGCCCATTATTCTTTCCATAGAGTCCGCCGGGACCCCATAAACCACTCACACTAAGCCCGCGGGCTTGATATTCGCAAAGCCCATAAACGAGCTCAAGTACACAGCTCAAACCATAGAGGTCACGACCCTATATGAGAACTCATCCTCATACTACAGGTCGCTACTCTAACCATATCAACTCGCTCACTTTCAAGGAACAGCTTTCAACTCGTTCATTTCTCAGAGACATAATACAGCTCGCCCATCTTCTAGGAGGCACACCCTCTCCTAGAAATGAGGTCGCTTTTCACAAATACCCACATATATCACATAATATTACGTACAGACATTTTGGTTCGCATCAAGTATGATAATATATTGACACAAATGTCTTTATCTGTGGGAGTTGGAGACGAAATATTTGAGAAACCGGAAGGACTAGGGAGCAGAAGATAATGGTCTGGTTGGCCGAGGAGAGGCGAGGCTCAGGCGGAGAAGGAAAATGAATTTGCTGCACGTGCCATTGTCGGTTGAGGAGGAGATGAAAAGGAAATTACTGGAACTATAAAATAATATAATGATTATTTTATATTTGACTTTGTATTTGAATAAACCTAGGGATGTTTTTTAAAATTAAAATTATGATAAGGGATGGGAAGAGTAGGTAATTCCCTATTGAACCCAAAGTTACATAGTTTGGGTGGTTATTGTTTTTTCGTGGTCTTTAGTGAAAAATGAAGAGGACTTATTTCCCCTTAATTGAGTGAGGAACATGAGCTATCAAGTGAATCTCTTGTTGCATCATTAGTACGAGATTGCTAGAACTTTCACAGCCTAATTAGCATGCATTTTGCAAATCTCACTAAAATGTGATCGTAATATCTAATTAATTAAGTTTTTTTTAAAGATTACATTTCGATGTGTAGTTTAAATTGCGAATACATATATTTTGTAATTAATGTATATTTGGCAATTTATATCCTAGTTATGCCCGATTTTATAAAAAGATTAAAAATGTGAATTATTATCGAGGATACCCCGCCCGTGGAGTGTAGTGTTTTGAAAATCGGATCGGACCGACCGGTCGGTCCGACCGATTAACCGGGAACCAGTCCCGAGCCCGTTCCGATTTTTCACTTAGTCCGGGTGGCTAATGACCCAGTGCCACCCGGCAAGAACCGGTGAACCAGTGAACCGGTAAAAATTGGTTTTAATTTTTTATTATTATTATTGTTTTTTGTAAGAAAAAATAGAAATAGGTAGTTACAATTAATCCAAATAAAAACTTAGTATAGATATTGTTTTAATTGATTCTAAAATTTTAAATAATTTTGAATTTTAAATGATCGAGATTCATTATTTGCAAACTTTTTATTTCAAAAATGTTTTAAATGATCCTAAATTTTTGTTATCATAATAAATTTATACAAAATGAGATTGATTTTAAACGAATGTGTTGGATAACAGAATTGTACGTGGTATATATGATATTAGTATTGTTGCTATTTATATTGCATAATTATTATTATTTAATATATATATATATATATATATATATATATATATATATATAGAGAGAGAGAGAGAGAGAGAGAGAGAGATTATAAGTCGGATTGGTTTATTGTTGATATTATGTGTCTACTCCGTATGCTTCGTTTGGATAAT
Source organism: Phtheirospermum japonicum (assembly GCA_014905375.1). Lineage (NCBI taxonomy): Eukaryota > Viridiplantae > Streptophyta > Magnoliopsida > Lamiales > Orobanchaceae > Phtheirospermum > Phtheirospermum japonicum. The sequence continues at coordinate 517,832 of BMAC01000473.1, forward strand.
AAAGAAGTTTGGTACTTCGGTTGCTTATGTGTCATCCGAAACTAATTTAATAATTTTCTTTTATTGTGTTTTGCCCAATTTAATATTTTCTTTTTATAATAATTACCCTAACTTAATAGTTTTCTTTTATTATATTTTGTCTAATGCAATAATTTTCTTTTATACTCCTAATATAAAAATATAAATAAGTCATATATAATTATTAGAAAAATCTAAATAATTATTTTAATTAAAAGAGAAATTACATATGAAAACTTTTTAATTACAAATAAAGACTTATTTATGAAAATAATGAAATAAATTTTATTTATAATAAAAGTCAAAATTATTTATTTTTAAAATTTTAAATATATTCAGTATAAGTAAATTATGGTATATTTGCAATAATTGGAGTATGTAACTAAATATTAGTAATGAATTCAATCTAAATATAAAAAAGTAAAATTATATAATAATTAATTAATTAATATTTATTAGACAGCGGCATAATGCGAGAAGTCTTCAAAGTATGACACCTTTTGAATTTTTCAAAGTATGGAACTATAATTATTAACAAAGTTAATCTAAACATAAAAATATAAAATGTGTTAATAATAATTAATTAATATATATTAGAGACGAGTTGAAAATGTGACATCTTTTGAATTTTTATAAGTATGTAAATATAATTATTAACGAATTTAATCTGAACATGAAAATATAATATTAATTAATAATTAATAAATTGAACAGAGGACGGGTTGAGAACACATCCTTTAAATTTGTTATTTTAAATTTAAAACTTTGTAATTCTTACAAATATTTTTTACTTTTTTTTTTATAAATCCCGTGTAATACACGGGTGTTAAACTAGTTTGTGTGTGTATATATATATATATATATATATATATATATATATATATATATATATATATATATATAGAGAGAGAGAGAGAGAGAGAGAGGATTAGGTTCAAATGAGAACCATGTTCCTTATATGTGACTCTAGGGTCAATTATGAGTTTTAAATCTAATTAAATGGATGGATCAGATTTTTTGTGTATTTCCTTATTTGATTAAAAGCACTGCTGGTTTTATATAACTAAAATATCAATAAAGCACTGCTGGTTATATAATAAAAGTACTAGTACCCACCCATATATACACACACATATATAATATATATATATATATATATATAGTATATATATTATATATTATATATACTATATATGTGTGTGTGTGTGTGTGTGTGTGTGTGTGTGTGTGTATATATATATATATATATATAGGTATAGGATCGTGTGAGAATAGATCCGTAGGTGAGAAATAAGAATGAATCCTGACCACCCATTTCTTACCATTTTTAATTAATTTTTCGGTGGTGTTTTTATAATTTTTAAAATTCGGTGGTCATTTTGTAATTAACATCATTTCTCTCCATTTTCTGAATAACCGCGTCATTTTGCACAGAACAGAAGCAACCCTTTCGTCTCCATTGTAAGCTTCGTTTTCTCTCGCCATTTTCGTCTCTGTTTTCATCTCACAGAAGCAATCTACCTTATCCTCTTCGTTTTCGTCTCCGTTGTAAAATCCCCCAAAATCTCAACCGTAGTGCATACAATCGATGGGACAAACTCCGCAGAAATCTCAACCGAGGAAGAAAATTTCACCGCAGAAATCTCCGCAGAATGCTGGTACGTTTTTCCTTTTTTTTTCTTGAATGGATGACTTCAAAATCCTGAAACCCTTGTTTAATGTTATTCAAGGATGGCTAGATATGCCCTGCATTTTTGTGTGATTATTCAAATAATGCAAACGGTCCATACTCCATAATTGTGTTAACCTAGTGTGCATTGTGTTTATAATTACTGTGATTTAACCAAATTGGGTTTCTGAATGCAATAATAATAAAAAGGACCCCACATAAGATTTTTACTTTTCCTTGTGCAAAATAGACGTAGAGCCAAGGGGCTGCTGCATTTTATTAGCATTATTATTATTATTATTATTATTATTATTATTATTATTATTATTATTATTATTATTATTATTATTATTATTATTACTGTTTTATATAGAGATCCTTTTTGACCCCTGAATCCCACCTGTTTTCTGTGGTTTCTTGCTGGAGTAGGTTTTGAATTTATTATTGTGCTGGAGATGGTAATTAGTACTTGTAAGTTTTAACTTGTAAATGTGGGATTTTATTTTTTTTTTTTTTGGAGGACATGAATTTGGCCCATTTAGGAGAAAATATGAAAAATGATCGTGGATTTAACTCAAGTATGAACAACACCATGTGTTTATAACATTAGATACCATCAGTTCGCGTAAATGTGCTACCTATGAATGAGTTTAAACTTTGTTTTTTTACTTTATAGTAACTTTTATATTACCCTTGAAGTCCGTCATTTGGTTTTATCACATAATAAACACTAGAGATGTATTTGTTTTATGGACATGTATAATGAGATGTTATTATACTAGCGGGTACAGTTTTTTGGAATAGGAATTGTGCAGGCATTTTGTATGTATGAAAATATGAAAATCATGCAAATTTTGTGTGTATACAATAAATTATGTGTGTTTATTGTATACATGTTCAGTTTATACTTATTTAGCATTAAAACAGTAGACGTTATGTTATAGATATTCCTTACATCTGCTTAATTTTTTCTGGGTAGGGTTTGTGTGAATTGCATAATGCATTAGATACAATTATAATTGCGAAGTTTTTAATTTCCTCGTGTGTGAATTTGAATATGTTCATTTGTAGGGAAGGGTAAAAAGAAAGCAGGTATTGCCACCAAGGAAAAAGGTGTAGTTTCTATGCCTTCTGATCCTCAGGATTTGCCAAATAAGAATGCTGGTATGTTTTCTCTCTTTTTTTAACACTTTTTTCTTTTCAAGAGAAGCCTACATTTTGTGGTTTTGTAAGTAATGTAACAGAAAGTGATCATCTCATTTATATAAGGATCAAACTGTACATAATAATTAATTTAGTTGTTTTGTGCATAAATATACTCAAATGCTTTCTTTAATAACAAACATATTATCATTCACTGTAAATTCTTTCTTTATTGAAGACTGATTTTCTCTTAGTCTAAATATTTTGAGAAAAATATATTACATTATATGACATATTGTATAGACTTAAAGAAAAAGACTTACTGGAAGTTCTCTGTTTAGTTGGATTTTGAGCTTGATTGTTCACATGAGTGTGGCTACTAACAGGAGATTGATATTCTCAAAATGGTATTTCGTCAACTACAAAATCAGGAAGTTCTCTGTTAGTTCTTTTGTGCTTCTCTTACTTTTCAACGATCTTTGGGCCTTTTTACAGTATGGGTAGGGCATGTTTAGATGGTGACATACTCAATAACTTGAATATGCTCAAAATAGATAAAAATTTCCCTATCTAAATGTATGTACTTAACAATCTGGGATGCATTTTAGTTTTTATGTGGTCTCTGTTAGATGCATTATCTCAAATTAATGTGGCATGTAGGTGTTGGATCATGTTTTTATTTTTGTGAAGTTTATTTTTCTCATGGAATTTAAGTTTGTGCATTTGTAGGTAAGGGTAAGAAGAAGACAGATATGGCCACGAAGGGCAAAACTGTAGCTTCTATGCCTTCCGATCCTCAGGATTTGAGTCCTCAATATTCAATGAAAGAGGTAGAAGTACGAACGAAGAAGAAGGCAGATGTTGCCGCTAAGAAAAATCCTATTCCTGATGTTTCTGCTCCTCTAGAGTCAAGTCCTCAGGATTCAAGACAGCATGTTGAATTACAAATGAAGAATAAGGAAGATATTGGCGTGAAGGGTACAACGCCAATATTGGGTTCCTTTTACGTGCCTGTCTTTGCAGGAGAGAAAACTGAATTGGTAACCAAGGCTTCAACTAAAGTAACCAAAGTTCAAAAAACAAACAAGTAAGGTAATAAATTTAGGCATTTGGGTTTTTATTTTTCTTTTTTTGTTGATATTTTGGATTTTTCTTACCATCGGTTTTTATAATATGTACATGGGAGAAAGTYCAAATAAATGTATTGTAATGTGCAAATTAAGCTTCACTAATGTGCAAAATCAATTGCATTGAAGTAATTTCAAGCTTTTAAGGTGTATATTGTAGCTGTGCAAAGAAATGAACTGTAATTTGCAAAAACATTCTAGTAATATTCAAATTAATGTATAGCATATTCTCCTTTTATGGGTTTTTTTGATATCTTTTGTGTTTATTTTTTGTAATACATTTTTATATGCACAGGTGTAATTATGAAGAAGAGGAAGATTGATGTCATTGAACCGAAAAGAAAAGCAAAAAAAACAAGGTGTACTAAGATGAAAGCTACAGAACAAGGTATTTTTATTATTATTGCTCTGCAGTCTATATTATACTTATTTTCATCTTTTTTTTAACTTTATTCTTTAATTTTATTATTTAGCAGCAGATGATGATGACTTTGAGAGCCCTATACCTGTACGTGCTGATTGTGCTACCAGTCGCAGCGATGGCCCCAAGTTTGTCTTTCACAATAGGTCGTGGTCTGGTGTTTTTGTAAAAGCGTTGTCATCATTAAATGAATGCCAGAGAAAAGATGTTACAGATATTGGATTTGGTCCTCTTTTGGATTTATCAATAACTTCAATACCAGTGAAGATGTGGTACTGGTTAGTGAAAAACTTCAATCACCTTGATCGTAAGCTTAAGTTATACGATGGGTCAAAGTTGCACATCAAAGAAGATGACGTGTGCTCTGTTTTTGGCTTTCCCCGTGGGAAGATTTCAATCATTAATAAGAAGAAAAGGAAGCAGTCAGAACTTGATCAAGAATTCAAGGGTTTTTTTGAGCCTAGTCCTTATGGGATAACCCCAACTAATCTTGCTGTGAAAATGAAGGAATGTGTTGACGGTAGCGACTGGTTCAAGAGACATTTTGTTATTTTGCTTGTTAATTGCTTGTTTGAAGCTCAGAGCAATGGAAAAGTTCACACTAATGTATTGCATCTTCTTGACGATCTATCAAACATTAAGTATATGAATTGGTGTGAGTATATGATCGAGTGCTTGGTGAGGACAAAGATGTCTTGGGAGGATAGCGGGGAAAAGTGGTACACAGGACCTCTCCTGTTTTTGACAGTCAGTATTCTTAACACCAGTCTTGTTTTTATATATAATTAAAAATTTGTGCAATAAAAATTTTTAATTATTTTTTTAATATGTAGGTGTTTTATGTGGACAAGGTTGTGTTATCTATACGCAATGTGAAAAGGAGTTTTCCAACTTACAAAGGATGGACRGACATGTTGTTGAAAGATAGAGAAGTGACGGAGGAGAAAACTGGTGCATTTGGGAGGGGTTTTGTGGATGAAGAAACAGAATATGAGGTGATGAAGAATCCAGAAACGATGGATGCTCCTGAAAACAGAATGAACGAGGAGCAGAGTACTGGAAATAAGAATGTTGGAAACAGGGAGTCTGTACAGGTATTTCATGTGACTATTTTTTAATATAGTGGTTATTTTGTGCATGTATTTGATGTGACTATTTTTGAATGTAGTGGTTATTTTGTGCATGTAACTATGAACTAATGTGAACTTCAGTATGAACTAATGTGCAATTTTATGTGCAAGTATTTTTTTAATAGTTTTGTATGTAGTGGGTAGTTGTGCATGTAATTATGAACTAATGTGCACGACTGTATGAACTAATGTGCACTTCAGTATGAACTAATGTGCAATTTTATGTGCAAGTATTTTTTTTAATATTTTTGTATATAGTGGCTAGTTGTGCATGTAATTATGAACTAATGTGCACGACTGTATGAACTAATGTGCAACGTGATCTGCATGTATTTTTTAATAGTTCTGTATATCAAATAATGTGCAGTAGGTTATTAACTAATGTGCACGAGTATATCAAATAATGTGCAATAATGGCTAATTTATATTTGTTTCTAAATGTTTTCTATATTAGACTTTTAAATATATGTATTTTGTGAAACAGGTTTTTGTTGAGGAATTTGCTACAAAGACCAGGTTGCTTGCATCTACTGGTCTTGAAATACTAGAGATGGTGCAAAGAGCCCCGCAAATCATACGATGGCCAGCCAATCAACCCAGCCTCAATCTGTCCATGATTTCACTGTTAAGGTATAATATCTCATTTCTCCGATTCATAGTTGAATGTGTAATTCTTTTTCTTTTTAAGTTTCAGTTGTTGAGTATTGAGGTCTATAGTTTATATGATTTTTTGAACCTTGACTGCAAATGATTCTCCTAGAAAGTCGCCGCCGCCGCGGKTGTCCAATTCTTCGAGATCGTCTCTACAGACGAAATCGAAACGTTTTCCAGAATGGCTGAGAAAAGCATCCATGCCGGCGCCAAAAGAAATACGTAATTTGAAGTAATTAATAAATTAATCTCACACGGGTTCGTCTTGTTAATTGGTGGATTTTTATATTTTTTTATTATATATATATATATATATATGGTTTGGGCTTGGGAAATTATCAGGCTTAGCTATCATATATATGAATTATGTATGTAGATTTACATTTTTTCTGTTTTCATTTTCCTTTTAAGAAAAAATTTGATATATATGCCTTTAATCAGCTAATTAAACTCTCGAAAGTTACAATCTTTGTATCCTCAGAGTCTGAATCCTAATATAAAGTGAAGTTCTGATTTGAATTCTAGTTGAGATCGACAAACTGCAATTGCTAAATCGAGTTTCAGGGGCTGTCGAACGTCGACCCACTTGAGACGATTGCGAAATTCGAGTTTCAGGGGCGACGATATTGAATGGGAATCCCGTCGCCTCACACGCACGCAGAAGAGCAGTCGCGAAAGGGTGGTGTTGATTCGATGTCTCGGTGGTTCAAGGTTGCCATGTCTCGGTTTGGGATTTGCGGCTGAAAGGGTGGTGTTGATTCGATGCCTCTTTGAGCTCCGAAAGGGGTTCTGAATATGTTTGTTCATTTCTCCATTGTGTTTTGTTTATTGTTGATGTGTGGCATATAATATTTGCTAATTATAACATTTGAGGATTCTTTTGTCGATATTTTAATAATTAGGGTTGTTCGAGCTTATTTAGAGTTTTGACTCTAGAAACTATGCAACCTTTGCAGATTGGATTGCTAGAATTGTTGTTCGAGCTGCACAACGCCAACATGTTTCTCTAAGCAATGCAACCTTTGCAGATTGGATTGCTAGAATTGTTGCTCGAGCTGCACAATGCCAACATGTTTCTCTGAGCAAAGACAGATGAAGGCGAGCGAGCACATCAGCAAATGAACTTGATGCCAGCTGGATCGGAGTACCACGCGGTGCCGTATACATGAGATTCTTTCCGCCACGAAATTTCAGTAGGGTGGAAGGATTTTTATAGTCCATCCTTACTTTTATACCTGGAAAATATAGAAGTTAGTCGTGGTATTCGTAGTAAAGAATTAATAAATTTGTAGTTGAGAGAAATAGACGTGGTATTTTCCTTTTGTGACTGCTGAGATTTTTATTTGCTTCTTCTGGTTACTTAAACTATTTATTTGGATTCTAAAGTGTGATGTGAGGTGTAATAACATCAATCTGTTTGGTCTGAACTAAGATCCTTAGGAGTCAGACTCAGCTTATAAAAAGAGTTATTCCTTTTACGTACATTTCGATTTTATAATTAATTTCAAATGTCTAATTAATATGGTTTACATTATTTCACAATGTAAAATGTAAACATCAATATTCGTAGATAAGGTAAAGTGAGGTCGGGCTGAGTAAAGCCAGCCACTTTTGAGGTATTGTCTAAAGTAAAAGTATAATATAATCATTCACTTGAAGAGGCTTTAGCTGTTCATGCACTTAAAGACTGGTCCCTTTCGAAATTTTCTTCAATTAAACAAAGTTTTCAGAGATTAATTGTGGCAGCATATTCATTATTTTCACTTGAAATGCTCGATTTTCCTCGAAAATTGCCCCCAATCGGGACTCGGGCCCGAAGTAGAACGGCGGGCGTGCTCCATATCCTCGTCGCCATCATCGTCTTCGTCGTGTAGCCTAGACGAAGACCCTCCCCTATTCGACGACCTCACTCGGGGTGCCGGCGCACGCGCGAGTGGTAGTAAAGAGGTTCCAAGCGGGCTAAATCTGCTTCCGGCCGGATCGAACCCGAAGTGACGGGCGAGGCTGGTAACGTATGGCGCAAACGAGAGAAGTGGCGACTTGCTCCCCGGAGTACCCTTGGTAACGTTGTAAAGTCCGAGCAAAATAAGCGGGTACAAACGGACTTGACGACCTTCAACGAGGCACTGTAGAACATAAAGCTCGGCTTTGGTCGCATAGGTGGCCTCGTTTTTGCAAAGAATGATGTGGGCGAGGATCTTATAAGCGACATAGAGGGCGTCGTCTTGAATTCTRGAGCAAGGAAATCTCTTGCAATCCCTCGTGTTGCCCCCGGTAATCATCCCCCAAAAAGAGGCTAAATCGAAGCCTTGAACTCCAACCGGGTGGTTCCCTACGGTCGGGAAACCGAAAATGTTGCCGAAAACCTCCTCGTCGACAACCACATCATTACCTCCTAACCGACAAGAGAARGTCTCGTCGTTCCGAATCGCCAAAGTCGAGAAGAACTCGAGCATGAGCTCTCGAAAACCGGGCAAATGTATTTGGGCAAAGTACCCACATCCGAGGCCATCGACATATCGTGAAAGGTCGGTGTGGTGCTCCGACCCATTCGAGGCCTCATCCGCAATCCCTTGGACGTTCAAAGTCCGGTGCGTAGCAAARCCCCATTTTCGAATGTTCTTAAACATGTCGCCTTCTTTCTTATCAAAAATTGGGAACGGTGTGTTGTATTTCCCCGAGATATCCTTGCGTTTTCCCGCTCGAGACATAATTAATCAATACGAAAACGAACGGGATTGAGAAACCTTGAAAATAACACTATGTGCTTCTTTGGGGAATTTCGTCGAATACTTGGTGTGCGTGTTCAACCAACAAAATTCTTTGAGTATCCTTGCACCAACAGCTTCCCAACACAACCAACAATGATTAAAAAGTCCCAAGAAAAGATTCAAGCGAAGTACCTCTTGTAGAGAAGTCTAATTTCCGTAAAAATGCGAGAGGTGCCCGGAATTGCCCGAAATTGCTTCAACCCTTGTAGCCCGTTTTTGAACGCCAATTGACTTGCAAAAATGTAAGTGTAATTTTCTGGGTTTTGTGGTTTCGTAGTGCTTGAATTCCTGGAAATTTTTGAGAAACAAATTATTGCAAGAAAGAAAGGAAAATAAGAATTTTGAAAAGAAAGAAAAGTGAGAGAAAGGAGAGAAAAATCTGTTTTTAAAAAGATTTCTGGGCCATTCCTGCAGGTCAAGACGGTCACGGGTCGGGTCGTGGGCCAAAAATCTGGTTAAAAATGCAATCTGGGCTGGTCCGCGGGTCGCGTCGACGGAGCGTCGATGCCGCGTCAGTCGACGCGACAGAGGATGATTCTCCTGATATCGAGCGTCGACTCCGCGTCGACTGAAGCGAGCAGGTGCTCGGCGTCGACGCGGGCGGAATTCTGGGCGACTTTTTCTTCGCTCGTTCGTTCAATCCTCCTCGTCCGAGTTCTCCCAACTATTCTAAACAATTAAAAACCAAAATAAAACAATAAATAAATAAGAATAAAATACAAAAGGATACATAACGCTCGAATTGCCTCCCGAGAAGCGCAATTTTTAACGTCGCTTGCTCGACGCTGTCTTGCACGTCTATCTTTCAATGTACGGTGGATCTCCACACTCCACCATCTTGCGATTGCTATTTTTTCCTCGTCCGTCATGATAAGGTTTCAATCTATGCCTGTGGGCTTGAAAGGACGATTTGCTAATCTCATCGTACAACGTGGCTACGCCGTACTCGTCAACTTCCTTAATTGAGAATGGTCCGCTCCATGAAGCTCCAAAATCGGCTGGGTCGTACTTYCGTTCGTTATTATGCAAGACTAATTCTCCAACCTCAAATTGCAAGTTCTTGACTTCATTCGTGCGAACCTTCCTTGAATTCTTCATATTTCTCATCCAATCCTTGAAATAAGTCTCGCCCTTGTGCCTTGAACGATTTATTGGTTGTTTTGACTCCACCTTCTGCTCGAATTTGCGCGAACACTCCTCATCAAAACTGCCTCCAAATTCCGCTACGATGTCTCGTATGTCAATTCCCAACAGCTCGATCAATTCTTCTCCACTTAAGTGCATAGGATCCTCAAACTCGTCGTACCTCTTGCTTGAATTGACTCGTTTGTCCCTTCCCTCGGTAGAAAATCCAGCATCGTCCCTGTCGCTCAGTTTGTTTAAAGTTGCGATTTCTCGTAACTCATTTACGCATGAAGTAACGGGATCAATGAATGAATCATCCTCTTGCATGATAGGTGAAGGAGTGTTGTGAATATCTTTTATAGAAAAGGTCACTGTTTCGCCCAAAACGGTCATCATCATTCTCCCTTTATGAACATCAATAAGAGTATGTGAAGTTACCATGAACGGTCTCCCTAAAAGAATGGTGTGCTCGTTGTCCTCAGTCGGAACTTCACCAATGTCCATAACCACAAAATCAACTGGGAGCACAAGCTCTCCAACTTGCACTAAAACGTCTTCGACTATCC
>BMAC01000473.1:556117-589896 GCA_014905375.1 Phtheirospermum japonicum
CTAGAATGTGATTCTTGAAATTGACACCTGGGTTGGCGTCGACTTCATGTGGGGGAGGCTGGAGTACCTCAAATTCGGACGGAGAGTCAACGGCCGGCGAGAAGCCATTTTTATGTAAAAGGGGATCGAGACCCCTTTTTTCAGAAAGTCTTCGATTGAAAGGATTGGGGAGGGGTTTTTTGAGATTGGAAGTGAGGACAGGTAGGTTAAGCCCACTAGAGGGTGAGGCTTCGATTTTTCGGTAGATTCAAAGTATAGCAAGAAACGAAAATCCGTCCAAGCAATTAAGGCATTACAACCCACAAATTATGATTACTAACGAAGGAGRAGTGTGATTTAAGAACATTGGGGTGGTCAACAAGGACCATCAATTGTGATTCTCGTGAAATGTTATTRTGGGTGTAAATAAATAAAAAGAAAAAGAGAAAATCTGAATCAATAAATCTAGCCTGTCACTTTTTAAGAAGAAAGGAACCAAGGAATCAACCAAAAATAATCTTAAGGCAAGATTACAACTACTACTTTCACCGAATTCCGATTCCGTACAAAATTTTGTATACTCACAACAAAAATCACTATGATCCATTTACTTAACACGCACCACATTCACATTTCAAAATCAAATCCCTGAACCTGCCGAAACCGCTTCCGGAGACTGTTGAGCACTGACAAAAGGTTGAGCTTGGGTTTTGGAGAGCGTGGGAAACATCGGGGTCGGGGCAAGGGAAGGAATTTTTCCTGCCATCCTTACAGCGGCGGAGGCAGCTGAAATTTTTCTCTCTTCGAGCGAAAATGGTAGAAATTGGGGTTATACCCAGCGACCAAGTTCGGGGAATGAACAACGTTATTAACATCAGCATAAGTGGTCTGGGCAATTGATTTGGAGTGACTTGCGTTAATCTGGTCGGAAATGCCTTGTACGAGAGAAAGGGGATCGGCAGCAGAAATGGTCAAATTGGCCACAACTAGAATGTGATTCTTGAAATTGACACCTGGGTTGGCGTCGACTTCATGTGGGGGAGGCTGGAGTACCTCAAATTCGGACGGAGAGTCAACGGCCGGCGAGAAGCCATTTTTATGTAAAAGGGGATCGAGACCCCTTTTTTCAGAAAGTCTTCGATTGAAAGGATTGGGGAGGGGTTTTTTGAGATTGGAAGTGAGGACAGGTAGGTTAAGCCCACTAGAGGGTGAGGCTTCGATTTTTCGGTAGATTCAAAGTATAGCAAGAAACGAAAATCCGTCCAAGCAATGAGTCGTGCGATGCTACTTAAATAATTTTGAAAATGTAGGTACATGCAATGCAACTCCAAACACTCCACCCGTATTAAATTGTCGCTTCGAAATCGAATTCATGCATCCTCACAAAAGGGAAATATATAGGGGTGTACGCTCAAAGCACTCGAGTATTTTCTGCATAGGACGTGTACACGCTCAAATCATTCAAATACAAGCACAATAAACAAGAATCGAAAATCAATCTCTTCTCAATCGCAAATTAAGTATGTTATCAACAAAGAATCGGAAAAGGTCTTTTCGGGTTGTAATGTAAGGCTCTTTGGACGGGTATGGAATATATAAGTCGTGTGGCTAACTCACGATCTAACGTGATCAATAACTCACCAAACCTATTTTAATCACGAAGTTAAGTGCCTCACCTCGTTCAAAGATAAAAACCTCACTAAACACTCATAACGTAGCCTTTAAACATAGGCTATCTCTCAACTCGTTATCCTAAACCGACTTGAAGCTCAAGCCACATAATTACAATTGAAGCTCATAACTCGCTTCTTACACAACTCATGCCTTCTAAACAATAGGCTCATAAAATAAAATAAACAATAAACACTAGCCTTTATTAGCGCGTAGGCAATGGCTAACACAATTCACCATCCTTCTCATTTTCTTTTTTCCTTTTTTTTATCTCCCTCTAATTCTGTTTTAAGGGGTCTTTATTTTTCTTCTTTTTTATTTAATCTTATTTTTTATTTTTTTTTTGAAGGATGGTGATCCTTAATTACAAAAATTCATAAATCCCTTATAAAAACTCCAAAACACTAATGACCAATAAAAATTACTAACTCCTACTCCACGCTTTTAATGGGTTGTAGGGGTCGACTCAAAATCACTCATGGCCAATTGAAGTGGATTATTTGGCTATGATTGGCTCATTCGGAATTTATAGTGGCTAAAAATATATGGATATGGCCGGAATAGGGTTTTTTATGTGCCTTAACTTCATGTTCCAAGTCAACTACACACAGCGGTTTCAAAGAGATCTCAAATCAAAACTCATTCAAGTACATGCAAAAGATGATAAACACTCAGGCTACTCGCTGGCTTTTTGCATGAAAAATTTTGAATTGATGCTGCTTTTAAGGTTTTGCTAAATCAATTGCGTCCAAGTACCAATTTACAATATATAAATAATATTTGAAAATTTTATGCACTTATACACGCTCAAAAGACAAGAACATCAAATCATATATAGCTAACTTTGACAGGCATGCCATACAAACACAATTTAGCGCAAAAATAGCAATCAATCATGTAAAAATTTAAAAATTTGCACACAAATATTCAATCATACTCATACTCAACCATCCCCCCCTCTTAAAAACTCGGCAATCCCCTGATTGCCATAAATATAAAGAAAAACAATTCAAATAAGGAAAGGGGTAAGAAAACGTCCCTGAAAATGAATGGTCGAGTCTATTCATTGAAGTGGTGCAAATTCCCGTTGTCTAGAGCCTCGTGATTGGATTTGTCCTTGAACAGAACAACCAAAACGAAAAAAATAAAAAATAAATAAATAAATAAAATAAAAATAGCAATAACGTCATCAGCAATAATAAAACTTCATTAAATTGTTGCTACGGCTCCTTAGAAAATGGCGGAACCAAAGGTTTTTGTTTGAACAAAACGGTTATTGAAAGTCATCGCCTCCGCCCAGGGCAGCCGGCCGCCGTGCGCAGGCAACGTCGACGCTCGCGTCAGTCGACGCGACAGAAGTGTGGCGACAAGTCTTTACCATTTGTATTCCAGCGATTACCCCCTCTGCTAAATGATTTTTAACCATGGATAACTTCACAATCTCATAAAAAATAAAAACGTCCACGGTGCAAGAAATACGTAAAAGCAAGGGTGTACGAAAAATAAAATTTTATTAATTGCTGAAACAAAACACGTAGACAACCGTATTAAAATTGAAATTGCAATAAAATAAACAGGATAGGGTGGAAGGACAATTCCACGACTCGATAATGGAAAAACATAAATAGATAGATAGTGGCAAGTCCCAAAGATCTAAGGGGATTTAGAACCCAATCGCTCTAACGCGACGATCTTCTTGCTAGCCTCTTCTAAGCATTGCTCCCAAAATCTTAAATTCCACTCGTTCGCCGCGTTTCTCACATTAAAATCCTTGATTTGGGCCTCCAACTCCTCAATCCGTCGTAAGAGTGCGAATTTCTCCTCGCGGATTGCATATTTACTTTGCAAGAGGGTTATTCCGTCCAGTGTCACCTTGTCTAATTCGGACTTCGTTTCCTCCATGCGCTTGTCCCTCATGGCGATCTCACTTGCAAGTTCGGTTGTATCCCATAACATCTCATTGTTTTCCTTAGTCAAGGTGGCAATTGTCTCTCGAGCTAGGAGGAGTGCGTCGCGAAGCTCGTTCTTGGTCATGTCACGCTCATCAAGTACCTCCCTCTGTTGCTCGAGGTTATGCGTAATACCCCTTAAGTCTCTGATGGTGGTCCTTAGTTGAAGGTTCATGTCCCTCAACCCCTCGTTGATCTCCTCCGCCCTTCCTAATTCGCATTTTAAAGTATCGATTCGGAGGGTGTAGTTAACCTCATCCAATTGATAATCACCAACTAAATCGTTTGCCTGCTCGACTTCATCATGCAGCTGGCCCAATTTCTCCTCGTGCTCCTCTCTCAACATCCACGTATTCTCGTGGTTTTTGGTGTTTTTTGGAATTGGCCTCATGGTATGGAGGAGATTTGGGGAGAAAATATATGTGGTGTATGAAGTGTAGAATACAAGAGAATGATGAAAAAGAGAGTGTAGGGGGTTTGAATTATATAGAAACCAACAGCTCTTAAAAATAGGAATCCTAGATTGACCCAAATTTCAAATAAGGGAAGAGATATTAAGTTTCCTAATCTAATTAGAACTCTATTAACACAAAAAATCTTGACCCCATAACCAGCCAAATTTCGTGTGGAATATTACCCAAAAAATCGCTTACCTTATGGAGATATAATTCCCAAAAATCGTAGCCAAAAAAATTCCCGAAAATATTTCGCGCAGTCGGTCAGCTCGCGCGTCGATGCTGCGTCGATCGACACGCGCGCCCAGGTAGCATCGATACCGCGTCGGTGCTGCGTCAGTCGACGTGACTGCAGGCCTGCCACCATGTGAATCCTTCACTCTCCAAATAATGAATTAATCTCTTCTTGACCTAAATCCTGTTCAAACACTTATAAAAAGTAGAAAAAGAAATAACTAAAATAAAAGAAAATCAAAATAAAGAAAATACAGTAGCTTGGGTTGCCTCCCAAGAAGCGCATCTTTTAACGTCATTTGCTCGACGTAATTGTGTCGTGATTAAATTGCCATCGGAGGTGGGTCCACCATCGCCCACACTTCGCGATCTTGCCTTGTTATCTCTCCGTCACGGTATAATTTAATGCGATGCCCATTAACTTGAAATGTTGCGTCTCGTTTTTCATCGTAAAGGGTTACAGCCCCAAACTCGTTGATCTCTTTTATCACGAACGGTCCACTCCATTTTTATTTTAACTTTCCTGGAAAAAGTTTAAATCTCGAGTTAAAGACTAGAGCTAACTTACCTACCTCTGATTGCTTGTTGACGAGTTTCCGATCATGGTAGACTTTGGTCATCTTCTTTTGCCTCCATGCAGCATCATAGGACTCATTCCTTATTTCCTCAAGTTCAGTTAATTCCAACTTCCTGTACTCGCCTGCCTCATCATAATTCATGTTCAATTTCCGAATTTCCCAACTAGCTCGATGTTCTAGCTCCACGGGCAAATGGCAAGCTTTTCCATAGATTAGGCGAAAGGGGCTCATTCCAAGCACCGTCTTGTAGGCTGTTCGGTATGCCCACAGTGCGTCGACAAGTTTGACTGCCCAATCCTTTCGACTCAGCCCGACTGTTTTCTCGAGGATGGCCTTAAGTTGACGGTTGCTCGTTTCGACTTGACCAGACATTTGAGGGTGGTAAGGCGTAGCTACCTTGTGTTGGACCCTATACTTTTTCATCAGTTTTGCAAACGCTTTGTTACAAAAGTGGCTTCCCCCATCACTTATTATCGATTTCGGCACCCCGAACCTACTGAAAATATTTTCTTGGAGGAATTTAAGAACAACTTCTGCATTAGCTCTTCGAGTAGGGATTGCTTCCACCCATTTTGATACGTAATCGACACCAACAAGGATGTACTCGAAATCTCCACTCTTAGGGAAAGGCCCCATAAAGTCTATCCCCCAGACATCAAAAATCTCTACCACTTGGTTAGGTACCTGTGGCATTTCCTCTCGCTTCCCTATGTTTCCGGTTCGTTGGCAGTTGTCGCAAGTTTTACAATATTTAAACGCATCAGCAAATAAACTCGGCCAATAAAATCCGGCTTGTAACACTTTAA
The DNA here is from genome assembly GCA_014905375.1 of Phtheirospermum japonicum. Lineage (NCBI taxonomy): Eukaryota > Viridiplantae > Streptophyta > Magnoliopsida > Lamiales > Orobanchaceae > Phtheirospermum > Phtheirospermum japonicum. The sequence goes on from BMAC01000473.1 coordinate 561,790, forward strand.
ATGTCGTCTTTTGAGCTCCAAAATGCCCTCCATGGTCATGGAAAAATCGGAGAATGCTCCCCATTTCGTCGTTCGGAATGCATCTCCTATTTAGACCATCCTTGCAGCGTTTGAAAACATCGGGATCATCCCAAAAGTAGTCCCTGCATTTACTCAAAAATCTCTTCCGTTATTGGTAGGATAAATGATTAGGCACTATTTTGCAAACAAGATAATTCACAATATCAGCGTACCAAGGAGTAATTAATTGCTCAAGATTAAAAACATTCTCATAAGGAAAAAGATCGTTAATCATAAATTTCTCCCCCTCATTCTCCTCAATTATCATTCTAGACAAATGATTCGCCACAACATTTTCACAACCTCGTCTATCTTTTATTTCTACATCAAATTCTTGTAGCAACAAAATCCACCTAATAAGGCGTGGCTTACTTTGTGGTTTAGAAAACAAATGGCGTAAAGCAGCATGATCCGTGTGTACAATTACCTTGGCTCCAACTATATACGGTCTAAATTTGTCAAGCAAAAATACGACTGCCAGTAATTCTTTTTTAGTTGTGGTATAATTACGTTGAGCATCGTTTAGCATATAGCTAGCATAATAAATGACCCTAAGCAATTTTTCCACACGTTGTCCCAAAACAGACCCCACCGCCTCATTAGAGGCATCGCACATAATTTCAAAGGGTAAGGTCCAGTCAGGAGCAACAACCACAGGGGCAGACGTAAGACTCTCTTTTAATTCATTAAATGCATTCAAACATTCTTCATTAAAAATGAAAGGAGTATCTAAGGTCAATAGTTTGCAAAGTGGACGACTTATTTTAGAAAAGTTTTTGATAAAGCGTTTATAAAAACCTGCATGACCAAGAAAACTCCTAATTCTTTTAACATCTCGAGGCGAAGGGAGGGTTTCAATTACATCAATTTTTGCCTTATCAACCTCCAGCCCCTTTTTAGAAACAACATGTCCTAGAACAGTGCCACTTTTTACCATAAAATGGGATTTCTCCCAACTCAAAGTTAGATTTTTCTCAATGCATCGTTCTAGAACACTTGACAAATTAGATAAATAATTATCAAAAGATGAACCAAAAATCGAGAAATCATCCATAAATGCTTCAAGAAAGTCATCAATAAAATCACTAAAAATTGAGAGCATGCACCTTTGAAAAGTCGCTGGTGCGTTGCACAGGCCAAAGGGCATTCTTCGAAAATCGAATGTGCCAAAGGGTCATGTGAACGTTGTCTTGCTCTGATCTTCTGGAGCGATGGCCACTTGATAATAACCCGAAAGGCCATCCAGAAAATAATAGAATTCGTGTCCCGCAAGTTTGTCGAGAAGTTGGTCAATGAACGGTAGAGGAAAATGATCCTTACGAGTGGCCGCATTTAACTTCCTATAATCGATGCACATACTCCATCCAGTAGTTAGTCGGGTTGGCACTATCTCACCCTTGTTGTTTTCGGCTATGGTGATGCCTCCTTTCTTTGGAACAACATGAATTGGGCTTACCCATTTGCTGTCGGAGATGGCGAAAATGATTCCTTCGTCTTTAAGTTTAAAATTTTCTTTCTTAACCACCTCATAAAGCGTTGGTGTRAGTCTCCGTTGACTGTCCCTAACAGGCCTGGCATCGGGTTCCATCTCGATTCTATGCATGCAAGTCACGGGGCTTATTCCTTTGATGTCGCTGATGCTCCATCCTATTGCCTCCTTGTGGTTTCTTAACACCGCAACTAATTCTTTCTCCTCGTGTTCCGACAAGGCTGAATATATGATGACTGGTTTTGTTTCGTTGGGCTCGAGGAAAACATACTTCAAGTGGCTCGGCCTTTGGACCAAGTTCGGGTGCAGTGGCTATTTCACACAATTCTTCATCAAAATTGTCATCCTCTACATGGTCTTCGTTGATCTCATTCAAATCTATCTCTAACATCTCGGCCACCCTGATCAAAAATTTTGTGTCGTCCTCGACGCTTAATTCATCTAGCATAGTGATCCCTTTAAGCTCGTGAACACGGGAGGCAATCGAGTCAAAAAACGAGAAATCTTCATTCATGTATGGCGAAGGAGTGTTGTGGATATCTTTCAGTGAAAATGTGATTGTCTCACCCATCACTGATAAGGTCATCCTCCTGTTGTGTACGTCAATTAGTGTACGAGAAGTGGACATAAATGGTCGACCAAGCAAAATGGTATGTTCAGTGCCCTCCTTCGGAACCTCGCCGACATCCAATATGACGAAATCGATTGGAATCACAAGCTCGCCAACTTGAAGTAGAACATCCTCGACTACGCCATGTGGTTGTCTAATTGATCGGTCCGCCAACTTTAGCCGCATCATCGTTGGTCTCATTGTCCCCAAATCGAATTCCTTATACAGGGAATAAGGCATCAAATTGATTCCTGCTCCAAGGTCAAGCATGCCTCGTGCTGTCTGTCCATTTCCCAAGGTGATGGTTATACAGAAACTGCCGGGGTCTCTCTCCTTTTTGGGTAGTGGCCCTTTGCATATGGCGCTCACCTCCTTGGTTAATTTAACTTGCTGAAGTGTCTCCAGACGTCGTTCCCTCGCGACTAATTCCTTGAAAAAATTTACGTATGCGGGCATCGTCTTGATTACGTCTAACAGAGGGAGATAAATGTTGATGTTTTTGAGTAGATTGTAAAGTTCCATGAACTTTTTGTTCTCTTTGGCTGGGCGCAGACGACTCGGAAAAGGAACCTTGTCTCTTATAGGCGATGCCATCGGTTTTGGCTGCTGAGTCAGAGACGTGGTGGAATCGTCATTTGTTACAGGAGTGGGTAATTGATTCGGTGACTTCCCTTTTAACGACCCGGGAATCTAAGGATTTGGCGACTTATGCATTTGGTCAACCGGTTTAGGGTCATTGTTCGTAGGCAGCCCTTCATTTGCAATATTAGTGTCCTCTTCTTTCTCTTCTTCGACTCCATTATCTATCGTCTTCCCACTTCATAAAATATGAACCGCGGAAGCTTGCTCGGGTTGGCTCGGAAACTTCCCTTTTTCATTGTCATGTTTGGCCATGAATGTCGCCATTTGGCCCATCATCTTTTCTAAATTCTTCACGCTCTTAGATAGGTCATCCAAAACCTCGCCTTGCTTATTCACTTGTGTGGTCAGATTTGTCAGTCCATCCCTATTCCTGATTGTCTCGGTGACTTGGTTTTGTTGCCAAACTAACAGCTGATCGTTTGGCTGTATAGGAGAAGGTGTCGGCCCGGCTGGTAACGATTTGTTTGGTGGTGGCGGTGTTGATTTAGTTTGTGCTGAGGCGTAATGTGGGTTTTCAGGGCCCCATTTAAAGTAAGGAGAGTTACGATTTGCGTTGAGTTTGGGGTTTGTCGGAGCCCTGTGCTCATAGGTTGGAAGGTCTATGTTGCGTAGTTGATCCTTGATGGCGTATGCTTCAGCGTCGGTATCTTCGTGATACCCCATTTTTCATGAATCTCCCGAATGCCCTTGCTCTCCACAACGGTTACATGCCTCGACGGTCTCGTTACTTGGCACCTCAGTTGCCTCGTTAACTCTTATTTTTCGTGGTTGAGAGCTCGTTTGCCTCGATTTCTCGCTCATCCTCTCAAATAGTTGCTTGACTGCCGTCGCTGTCAAGTTCCCAAAATCACCCCCAGCAGCTACCTCTATGTTATTTTTGTATGGATCTGAAATTCCTTAGTAGAAAAGTTGATTCACCATCCCCGGAGAGTTGTGATGGTGTGGGCAAGCTTGTAACAGAGCCTTGAAACTTTCCCATGCTTCGTGAAATAGCTCCCCGTCTTGCTGGACAAAATTGGCTATTTGCCTCCTTATGTGGCCCGTCGTCTGAGCTGAGTAGTACTGATTAATGAATTTGTCGCTCACCATGGGCCAGTCGACCAGAGACCTCGGTTCTAGTGAAAGTAGCCAAGATTTGGCTTTGTCTTTCATGCAGCTAGGAAAGCACACCATTTGAAGGTCCTCGTGATGAAGTCCCGGAGATGGAATCCTACAAACTTCGGCATAGAACTCCTTGAGGAACGTCAATGGATCTTCGTTGGCGAGGCCATGAAATGTCGGGAGGTTGTTGATTATATGAGGTTTCAACTTGAAGTCTCTAGCAGTCCTTCCCAACACAATGGTGGAACTGTAGGGACCCACTTGAGGAGTTGTAAACTCTCTTTGTCTTGGCTCGTGTGCTCCCTGTCTTTCTTGATTGCCCGGCCTCGCGTAGTTCCTTTCGTACTCGTTCCTCCCATCATAGTTGTCATTCGCAAGCCAGTCATTAACACGCTCGTATCCATGGTAAGATCTTTCGGAATAGTCGTCCGGAATGTAGTGGTTGCGATTTCCAATTCCTCTTCTTTGTTCTTCATTTTGGTCCATCGCATTCCGCTGGACATTCTCCCAATACTCTCGAGGTTGTACCGGTCCGTCGGGACGAATCGGTTCACTTCCGTAGTCGTTTCTTTGTCGTATAGGTGGGTTCCTCGATGGTTGATCATCCTCGTTGTTGTAGGAAGGGTTATCCAGTCGCAACATCGTATCACAAATAAAATCAGTCGTGGCAGACGATTCACTTGCGGATAAGTGAGATGGTCTCGCTTGATTCGAGCGATGAATGTCGTCGATAAATGGTGCAAGTTCGGGTCTAAGCGATCTTCGACCTTGCATACACTCAATAGTAAATTAAACATATTGACTATAGAAGATGATTATACAAATAGACGGTAAAGAAACATATTTTTGAAAACCTTTGCAATGATCCCCGGCAACGGCGCCAAAATTTTGATTCAAGCTTTTTAGTTGCTTACTTATGAAAATTTGTCAAAAGATCAATAGCTTGCCCGCAAAAAAACGGGGTCGCGCGTAGTTTGGCAACTTGACTCGAGTCGTCTGTCAAGGAACATACAATCGGAATTTAAAATAGTTTGTTCAACAGAATAACGCATACAAATTTGGGGGGGGGGGGGGGTTGATTGTTTTTATTATCTAGGAACTGACATGCATGAACTATAATTAAAACTAAGTACTATACTTCAGCAACTCAAACATATAAACTAGAGAAATTAATCTAAGAACTTTTGAACAAGATCAACTAGCATAAACGAACAGCAATTATCTAGAACGCAATGTAAACGAAATTAATTAACTAAACAAGAATAATAATAACCAAGCATTAATTAAACTAAGATCACTAATTCCATACCAAAAGTATATAGGGTTCTAAGCATAAAATAATTCAAAAGCAATTATTGAAAAACAGCTACTTAATTGCATAAATTAAACTACGGAAGCGAATAAAGGGTTTAGAGTACTTATTAAACTAGAAAACGCAGTAAATTCTCCAGCTAATCCGAAGAGGTGGGTTGATCTTGGTTGAAGAACGAATCACGAACTAACGGTTGGAGCTCGGAGCTTCATGATCCTCGAATCTTCGATCTTGATCAATTATTGTTATATGGATGTGGATGGTGTTGTTCTCGAACCAGAAGGATCGAATATTAGAATGTGGGAGAGAGGGTCCCTCTTTAGGACGGACTTAGAAGGGTTTATATAGTTTTCCCTTAACTTGGAGCATAAGAAACCCTAAAATCCAGATTCTGGGCCGCCGCGTCGACGGTGCATCGATGGTGCGTCGACTGACGTGTGCCGGTCCTCGGTGTCGCCGCTGCCTGGGTGTGCGCGTCGACTGGGCGGGTGCGTCGACTGATGCGGTCATGGATCGACGCTTCAGAAAGTGGCGTCGTCCTTGCGTCGATCGATGCGTCTAGGATCGATGCTTCAGAATGTTGCGTCGACCTTGCGTCGGTCGACGCGTCTAAGATCGATGCTTCAGAATGTTGCGTCGACCTAGCGTCGACTGACGCCTCTTCAATCGACGCTTCTGAATGTTGCGTCGGCGTGACGTCGACTGACGCGGATCATGGCCCGCGTCGACTCGCGTTAGTAGACGCGACAGAGCGTCTGTCCCATTTTTCCCGATATTTTTGCTACTCGTTCACCGGAAAGTTCGTTCTCTATTTCTTGAACATCAACTTCATCTAATTACGTGCTGAACTCTTCCGGTTACTTAGCTGTAAAGTGAAAAATCACAAATAATCACTTATTTGCATCAATCTAGGTCAAAAAGCGGTAAAATATGCTGAGAGTACAAATATACGAATTAGAGCTTAAACTACCCAACCTATACCAAAAACAATAAGAAAAACAAGCTATAATACTACTAAAAATAAGGACAAATATGTGCTAATCATAAGGCATTACAACCCACAAATTATGATTACTAACGAAGGAGTAGTGTGATTTAAGAACATTTGGGTGGTCAACAAGGACCATCAATTGTGATTCTCGTGAGATGTTATTTTGGGTGTAAATAAATAAAAAGAAAAGGAGAAAATCTGAATCAATAAATCTAGCCTATCACTTTTTAAGAAGAAAGGAACCAAGGAATCAACAAAAAATAATCTTAAGGCAAGATTACAACTACTACTTTCACCGAATTCCAATTCCGTACAAAATTTTGTATACTCACAACAAAAATCACTATGATCCATTTACTTAACACGCACCACATTCACATTTCAAAATCAAATCCCTGAATTGCCTACCGAAACCGCTTTCGGAGACTGTTAAGCACTGATAGAAGGTTGAGCTTGGGTTTTGGAGAGCGTGGGAAACACCGGGGTCGGGGCCAGGGAAGGACGTTTTCCTGCCATCCTTGCAGTGGCGGCGGCAGCCGAAATTTTTCTCTCTTCGAGCGAAAAACGGTAGAAATTTAGGTTATACCCAGCGACCAAGTTCGGGGAAGGAACAACGTTATTAACATCACCATAAGTGGTCTGGGCAATTGATTTGGAGTGACTTGCGTTAATCTGGTCGGAAATGCCTTGTACGAGAGAAAGGGGATCGGCAGCAGAAATGGTCAAATTGGCCACAATTGGAATGTGATTCTTGAAATTGACACCTGGGTTGGTGTCGACTTCATGTGGGGGAGGCTGGAGTACCTCCAATTCGGCCGGAGAGTCAACGGCCGGCGAGAAACCATTTTTATGTAAAAGGGGATCGAGACCCCTTTTTTCAGAAAGTCTTCGATTGAAAGGATTTGGGATGGGTTTTATGAAATTGGAAGTGAGGACAGGTAGGTTAAGCCCACTAGAGGGTGAGGCTTCGATTTTCCGGTTGCCGGGCAACGGCGACGAGGACCCAGAAAAAATAGAAACTTTTGAGGGTTTTTAAGAATTACGGGATGCAAGCTGGGCTTGCTTGGGATAAGTGATTTCGTTGTTGATGGCTGAAGTTGATTGACCGGATTTGCATGGATTTACAGGATTCCACACATGGAGTCGCCGGAGGTGTGGGGTAGAGAGAAGGAGGAGAAAAGTTTTAGAGAGAGGAGGGTTCGTGGTAAAATAAAATTTAATTTAGAATATCTTAAGTTTTAATCTTAACTAATACGATATACCAGAACATCTTCTTTAAAGACGTTCTAGATATTGGATTTACTAGAACGTCTTAAAAGGAGGCGTTCTGGTATATCAATATACCAGAACGCCGTTAAAAAAGGCGTTCTGGTATACGGCATTCTGGTATATTGATATACCAGAACGCCGTTAAAAAAAGCGTTCTAGTATACGGCATTCTGGTATATTGATATACCAGAACGCCGTTAAAAAAGGCGTTCTGGTATATGACACTTTTATTACGAAAATGCCACCGATTTATATTCTAAAACGTCTTTTTTGAGGCGTTCTAGATTGACTGTTGTAAAATATACCAGTGAGACTTCTCTATTCTAGGAGACTTGGTTCAAGCTATTAAAAGCATGGTATTATTGAATAATTTTCAACTATGAAATATGAATACTAGTTTTTTGTTACATTTAGGATTGATTCCCTATTTTAAAATACTAGTTCATATATTCCCGTGAATAATGTGATGGGTTCTGATTTATAGTGTAAATTATAGTTAAAAAATGATAGTTTTTGCCTATTACAATTAATGATAATTTCTTCTTCTTTTTTTAAAAGATATAAAATGTACATATTATTATGTTTCTTTCTGTAGTTTTGTTATTAACTAAAGTTCGCACAGTAAAACAAGGTATATATTTTAGAAAGTACTACTTTTATTTTAATATTTAATAGTTGGTCAATAATAGAAGTTTGTATAATTTTCTTAATTTTCACTTTATTGACTATAGTGGTACTCATTTATACTCCTTAGTTACGAAATAATTTATACAAAACTTTAATTCAAAAATCAAAGTTAAGCTTTACCCATTTAGAATATTTAAATGTAAAATTAGTGAACTAAATATAAATTTTAAATAAATAAATCACAAAAAATTGTTGATAAATCTGAAAAATAAAACACAGTCTTATAATTATTATAAAATGGTAAAATAAATAGGAAAAGGTTTTAAATGTCACTCCTCCCAATTAGCATATTACATACTATATTTAAGTCGATACAATTTTTCTCGCCATTCTAACTTCAATTACAGAGGCCTATAATTAAGTCAATGATTTCAATGACACTCCTTATTTCCCTTCCGGACTAAGCATGCCCAAATTCTTCTTATGCCTTTTATCTTTATTTGACTCGTCTTAATTGATAAAACAAACTTATTTAGGGTTTCAATGTTAAGAAAAAAAAAAATCCAGAAAAACCATGACAACTGCTTTTTATTTTTAGGTACGCACTGAAGAAATAATTGAAATTTAATAAGTTTAAAATTAAAATCTTAATTAAATCACATTTTCTCGGCGATTGCAGATACTCTGGACATAAGATGTGTTTCATTTATATATTAGCCATTGTTCATTCTATCAACTCTGTTATAGAAAAAAATAGCCATTGCTTACTCTTTAGAAATCTGATTTCACTCATAAGGAAATTACTCAGTGATATACGTACCATCTTTTTTTATTAGTTAACCCAAAAAAAAAAAATTCGCCACCACCTCTGTTGTCAAATTGTCCATTTTCAAACTTGTAAATATGAGCCAACAAAGGTCTGGCTTTAGTTTGCCATCTCCATCACTAATGCTTAGTAACGTTTCTCATTTCATCCGAATATATATGATAAAAAAAGTACTCCAAATTACACCAATTTGTCTTGTTTAGCCAAAAATATGAGGCATGCATACTGCAACACGCAATTTCTCAAAGCAAATTTCTTAATCAAAGTCATGAGAAGTGGTAAATTAAAGTTTATAACATTGAGTTTTATATCTGAATATATATCTTAGCCAATCTAATTAAAATTAAATATCATCTAAAGCTCAATACTAATTAATTAATGAATGTGATATAATTATCTTGTCAGTGTGTGTAAGAAATTGGCACCCAAAAATAATAATGATAATTTGTCTCGTACGTACATTTATGATAATTAATTAAGAGTTTGGTCTAACTTTCCACAGTTTTCCCTAACTGGAAAACCTAGCACTTTATGCAATATATCCAAAAATGGTAGCCAATTAAATTTTAAAAAAAAAAGGAAAGAAAAAGAAAAAAGAGGCAGTGGTGGTTATACGTCAACAACAATAACAATGTAGCATTCATTCAAGCTTTTTCCTCAGTAACAATGCAAGACAGATTTCTTGGAAAAAACCCACATAAAAGAAAAATACATAAATAACTGATAAAACTCAGGTTATTACAAAATAGATATTCATGGGATGCATTAAGTGTATGAGAGGGATGGAGCACCTAGTTTTTTAATATTTTCTGAAAAAAAAAAAACATAATAATGTGAGGAGGATAGTCTGAAAATGATCTGCTATGCATACACTTTCCCCTCATTTTGCTATTTAAGCATAGAGTCGAATTAAACAAGCCTGACTCCATTAATAAAATAATTTACATTTTCCCATAATTATTTGGATAGGGGCATTAAGGACATTTTACACCCACCCACAAGTCACCACCTTCTTTTTCAAAAACATGAGTGCTCAAGCAAAAAGGATACCAACATTAGTTGTTGTTAATTAGCAGTTAAAACAAGAAGCCAACTTGTTAACTTCATTCCTTTCATCGGACACAAACAATCTCCTTCACATCACCAGTGTCAAACACAAACATTTTTCCTATCTTCTAAACACTCTCTAATATTTTCCCAAACTCCAAGCACAAAAACCATCTCATCTCATCTCATCTCATCGTTCTTCTTATTACACCAACAATAAAGCCCGGCACAGCCACAATATTGAACATCATTTTGCTCATATACCAAAACCTCATTCCCATCAACCCAATACACAATCGCATCGTTTTTAGTCAACCGCACACACAACTGAAAACCCGGCTTGACAAGAATCGGAATTAGCAGAGTAAACCTCAACCCCAACACTCATTTTCTTCCCTTTCTTATTTTGGAAATCAACAATTCTCACAACCTTAAAATCATCATCGTACCCAAACCCTAGCGACACCATCTCAGACTGCCCAACTTGCAATTTCGGAAGACAACTTCAAAGCAGGGTTCCACATATATATGTTTGATTAATTAGCCTCTGTAAGTAGTTAGTTCATTAATTTAATTTAATTAACTCTCTCAACATATATATATTTGATTAATTAGCTGATGGTATATATATATATATATATGGCTATAGACTCCAGTTTTGTTCCACCACTTGTGTATCGCTCCAAGCATCTTGCACTCACGTTCCTTGCTTATAGGAGAAAAAGCATCCTTTCTCTGGTTTGCTGCAGGTACACCACAAAATTAACTCTATTTATTTGCTAAATAATATAACACTGATTTTTAATAGCTTTATAGGGTTTTGTGTTTTTCTTCATGTTATTTCAAAAACCTTATCCAAATTGCACCAACGGTATAATGATATGTTAGATTCAATTTTATATTTTAATTTGTTTTATTATTTGTTGTCATTTTATACATTTACAATATTGACCATTTGTATGCAACATTCTTAAATTATGAATATACCATGTGTTAAATATATATTTTGTAGATAGATCTTGAAATGTAGTTATGAATATTGGGTTTAATATATGGTTTGTCGCAAATGGGTTTTATAACGCCAAACTCGTCGACAATCATGGATGTATTTTGTTACTTGTTATGCTTCAGTTCTTTTACAATTTCATGTGGAGGTTGTATTGTATGTGTTTTGACTGTAAAATGATTTGTGTCTACTTTTCAATTTAGGCTTTTTATTCGAAGAAGAGATGCCAAATTCGGATTGAACCTTATTAAAAGATTCCAAACTCCTCGTTGCTCTCTCTGGTAAATTTGTATTAAGATGAGTAATTCATTGTACTGGAACACTAATTATTCTTAATTTAATAAAATATCATGCCTAACATTAATCAGATGGATTACACTTTGACAAAACAAAATAAATGTCCTATGGCTACGCTATATAAATGCTAGTAACAATAAGAATCACTATTATTCTTATTCCCGATGCATAATCTTCAACGACATTATATAAATGTGTTTAATTGTTTTGGTTCTCTTATCATATCCCTGTTTAATGATATAATTAACCATTTTTCAAAGTAATGGAAATGGTAGTGTGTTGATTTTATATTGACAAGGTATATAAAATATTTTTATTAATTCGTGTGAAATCAGAAATCAAACTATTAAAATGGAAACCACGAAGTATTAGATATACATCGTGTACTTGTTATATGAATTTATCTAAATGTGAAATAGCTCTTAATCAAAATTTATTCCGATGCGCTAATTAGACCTAAACTATAAATTAATTTTCTTTTTCCAGAGTTTGATTTATATATTTTTAATCCGTCGATTCTTATTATATTTTGCAGATTTCCTAAATTACTAAATGGCAATTCACTTGATTTCGACTTTCAGCATCTTAGGTAAGACTTAATTTTTATAATTATTTTTATTGTTATAACCTTTTTTATTTTTACTTTTTTCTATTTACGAAATTATTAATTTTTTGAATCACGGAACATCGCCGCAGCATTGGTGTACTTAGCCCCGGCGTATGTAAACTTGTGACGGTTTTTTTTCTTTTCCTTTTTTTTTTCCTGAGCACAACGGTTTTATTACTCTTACCACAATAATACTGTCAAATTCCATCGGAAAATATCCGTTGGAATTCAATACAAATTTACGTTGGAATACTTAATTCCAACAAAATTTCCAACGGAATATATGCCGTCGGAATCACCAAATTCCAACGGTATTCTTACAGAAAACAGATGCCAATGAAAATTCTGTTGGAATCGTCAATATTTAGAATAAATTCCAACACAAATTCCAATGGTCGTTCCCACGATATGCATTCCGTTGGAAATTCTTCCAACAGCTATTCCAATTGATATTTTACTGTTGGAATTTGTTCCTATGATTTACCCACGGGGTTATGGGTAGGGTTTAGACCATTTCAAGGCTAATTTCCGTTGGAATTTCTGTACGACTTCGGTTATAAATAAATAAATAAATAAACCTATATGTATTTCTTTAGCCACGTATAATTAAGACAATAGAAAATACAAGTTCAATGCAAATAAAATTTTTTGACAATAAAACATGAATCTCAAAACATATAATTTAACATGTCTATGGATATATAACAATTTACCATACAAATAATAACTCCTACAACTTAAGCATATCCTTACTTCTCGAGTCCTAACGTGTAACTACACCCGTTTCAATCACCGTCAGCATACGCGGTTTAGTATCGCCCGAAACTCTGACCCGTTAACCCACAGTTGGCCTTTGCCCATGCTACTCATGTCATAAGCCAGCGGCTTGTTTCCATTGGGCGCATAGAACCTGGAAAGTTGCAATAAATGATGGAGATTAATTTCCCGAAAATCATCAAGGGTTTGAGTCTCTTAAAAGTGCAGAAATCTTTAGTCCATTAATTTCTGGAAATATTGAGCTCACTAATATGACACAATTTCAGTATTCATTCATGTGGATGTTTATGCTACCTGTAATCATTTCTTATCATGCAATGATGTTACAGGAATACGAAAAACAAAACAAACATAATATGATAAACGCAATATATTTTTATAAAGGCATAAACGGCACAAATTTATAAAGAAAAGACATAAGCCAATCAATTTCAACTTTAAGTCAATCAAAAGTTCAACTACATATATGAGAATCGAGATAGTAACAAAACAAACACATAGTCGCATACAATTGCTAAAAGAAAATATCGAACAAACGCATCATTGTAAAAAACACATTAACTTCTTCTAAAAAAGGTCATGAGAGGAGAAAGAGAGAACTAACCAGCCTGAGTAGGGGAAGATGCTTGGAAGGTAGCTTAGCCTGAGCCGCATATCATCACTTCTAAAGTTCTAATGCACCATGTCCAATAGAGTTTATTAAAATTTTTATTTCTTTGTCTCTCATTTTAAACTGGTAATATCTAGATTTCCATATATATATATAGCTTATGTCATAATAATTAAAGGTTGTTGATTTTGTGCAAGTAGTGAACTTTTTGTCCAATTGACTGAGGAATCACTATCACTATTGGAGAGACGAGATTCTAGGAGATGTAAACTGACTCGTGATAAAAAATAACAAGTCCAAATTATTGACAAAAAAATGTTGTATGTAACTTGGAAATGTAAATGACTCGTGATCAAATAACAGTTGATGAACATAAGAAATCAACTAGGAATTCAACATAACAATTCTTAGTTGAATTAATTGCAGACCAATGAATGAAAGTGAAGGGTGAATATACATATATAGTTGAAATGGAATACATTTACTAGTGTGCTTCTCCACTGGAATAAGAGTTGTGCTCGCTAAAATACTACTCTTTTTTTTTATTAACATATTATTAGTTTAAATTATACTAATTAATAATTTTTTATAGGCCGACTTTCTATAAGATTTATAAGAGCAAGTCGACCGAGGAGAATAAGCCAGTACCGTATGTGGTGGCCCTCTTCTCATTCCTGATGTGGTTATACTATGGATGGCTAAATCTGAATTATGCCATCATAGCAACTAACCTCGTTGGGTCTGCTATAGAGGTGATATATATTAGTGCGTATCTCTATTACGCACAGATGCCTGATCGGGTAAGCAATACTCATATCTAATTAGTTAATTATCGACAACAATTCTTTTATTTCAACAATGCTAATTTATAATAATATTTATCATCGTTATTTTCAGATTGTGGCCGCAAAACTATTGGGTCTTTTTATAGCTTTATTTGTTATTATTTTCTCGGTCACACTCCCAGTACTTCATGGCACAATAATATTATCAGTCGTTGGATGGTTTTGCATTTTTGCCACCGTAATGGCATTTGCAGCACCGATGTTCAGCGTGGTGAGTACAATTCACATTTTTTACATAATAAATACAAAATTAATATTATAATCCTTTGGTAAGATTTTAATGAAATGGGTTTTCTTTCATAGTATCAAGTATTCCAAACCAAGAGTGTTAAGTACAATGCCAATCACATTGTCATGTTCCTTAACACTCAGCGGCGGCATTTGGTGCACCTACGGATTGCTTTCGAGCGATCTCCTCGTTGCGGTAATGAAATTAGTTAGTATTAAATTTGAATTAATTTCAGGAGAATAGTAAAATATTATATACTAATACTTTGTTTTTAAATTTTTTTGATTGATTTGTGTAGATCCTTAACGCAATTGGATTTCTATTGGGAGCATGCCAGATCGTAGTTTATCTGATTTTTTGTAATTTTGTACCCACCCCACCGCAGCTAGATTTAGATTTGTAGCATTTCACTTTAAAAAATTGGGCTTTTGTGAATTTTAATTTTTGTTCAAACTATGATTCAAATGTCAATCTCATATCTCTGTATTTTGATTACAATTACAGAAGAACAAGATTTCACACGTTTTGACGTGAAATTAGCAACTATGTTTTTTTACCATATTTGTCTGTCCAAGAACAAAACTCAGGCATTTCAATATCTGTAAATTAAAAAATATTTTAATATGCATCTTTTGTATTCATTTTTGAAGGATAATTTCATTAGGAGGCCTGATTGAAGGATTGGTGTCAAATTAAGGCAGCACACATAGAGATGGATCTTATTTTATTAAAAATGCAACAGCACAATCATATATAAAGAAATAGTTTGATTAGAATCAATTCCAATCATAGGCTTTTGTTGCACCCTTGAAATCAGACTCAGTGGAGTGGTATATGCCATCACTTCTGGCCTCCCAATAGCACGTGTGCCCTTTACAGTAGTTCCTACTCCAATTTTGCCTAAAAACATCGAAAGCAACATTTTTTCCATTCCACCAAAGATGGCAGAAGAACAAAGTTTTTATCTTGACGCAAAAATCAAAACTATACTCCTGACCCGTAGTCAGAGTATGGATCCTTTTTCGACATCGCCCGATGCACAATGTAACGTTATCGCCGGTGTAGAACTTGGGACGATATTATTGACAACACGAACAGTCCATTTAGTAGTTATACAAAGAAGTTTCTCTGGTGACGCTGTGGCTTGAAGAAGGACAGTGGATATGACCAAGAATTGCACCAAGTACCTAAGCATGTTCTCTATTTCTACTTTGGATTTACATTCTTTTGTCCTCTCCCCCTTGGTTATATAGGCATACTATGTTTTCAAAGTTTTGAAATATAAATATTCTATTTTTGGAGATTTTGTGAATTATTATGTCTATTTAATTACAATCAATTTATACGATCCACTTACCAAACAAAAAGAAAACGAGATTTATAAAGATAATAACATAAACATAAAATTATATTATAAAATGCTTGAACAACTGGATAAGAATTACATGAAATTATGAGAACTACATAATATCTTTTTTAGCAATCTCATTCACTATTCACGACCATGCAGACCAATTCTAATTATGCGTACGGATATACAAGTATTGAGATTAAATAATTCTTTAATTATCTTCTCAATATCAAAATTTCCTTATTTACGTCATTTAGATTATAGGCTTAGAATCGTGTCTCCTAAAATCTCTCTTTCTTTCTCTTTTTTCAATTAATGCAACATCAATCTAATCTCTCTCTCTCTCTCTCTCAATTAACTAATATCAAATTTCCAACTCAAACTTTAAATAACAAATTACTTTTTATTACCATGTAAACCATACCAACATTGCAACCGTTTGTGAATTTAACTAAATAAGAAATAAAAATAAATTATTCCAAACCACAATGGTAATAATAGATGCCAATATGAAATGTATACAATACTCGATGGATAAACCATAAGTCAATCATATAAATAACATAAACCAAATAAATCAACACAAATCATCTAATACAAAAACACAACTTTTGTCATGTGAATTTATTCACAAAATTGAACAAAACAAGAATAAATTAGCAACTAAATGGGTAAATATATTCATTTGCATAAAGTAATAATAAATCAAGCTATATAAATAGATATTGATGAAAAAAATATGAAAAGGGAATAAAAATAATTGAATATTTTTGTATGTGAGAGAGATATAGATAGAGAGACGGCGAGAGAGAGAGAGGTGGAGGGAGATAAATTAAGGCGAGAGAGAAAGAAGGGGGAGAGATAAAAAAAATATAATTACATTTAATGTGATAAAATTTCTGGGAATAATAATAAATTAAATGTTAAAAAGAAATAAAAGGTGTACTGCAATGGAAGAATTAAATTTTTGAAAAAAAAAAAAAGAGGACATATAATATCATTTTCCCTTCTAACTAACTTGATGAAATTCGGCCCAAGTTATCACTTTGAAAATGGAGAAGAAAGCCAAAGGCTGTGGTCTGGGCTTCTGTTGTTGTCCCAATGTTTATTGGGTAAATTATAAGAAATACTAATTTATCTTTTTCTTTTATAATTTTACGATTACAAGAAATTTTTTATAAATATACTTAGATTCTCTCATTCTTTTATTTAATTACGTATTTTTAGACTTTTTCTTTACAGATTTCGCCAATCTTCAAATCCCTTCAAATCATCAAGTCGAGGATGTGGATTGATATAACCGCCGAGGATGTGGACTTATTTCAAAGTAGAAGAAAATATTTTTCAGTTGGGTTGATATATAGTTTGATTGGGTATCTCTTCTAAAACTTTAAGAAAATATTTTTTCGATCGCAACTTGATATATAGTTTGGTATATCTTCAAAACTTGCTTGTTTCGAAGTAGCAGTATTTAAGAAAATATTTTTGTAACTTGGGTTGATATATAGTTTGGTAGTATTTAAGAAAATATTTTTGTAACTTGGTGTTGATATATAGTTTTGTATATCTTCAAAACTTGTTTCACAGTTGCAGAATTTGGAAAACATTTTTCAAGTCGCAATTTGGGTTTAATTAAGTAAAAAAAGCGATTTTATTCGTGTAGCAGACGCGATTTTATTCGTGTAGCAGAATTTGGGTTTAATTAATTTTAGTTGATATGTGTTTTTTAAGTAGTAGAATTTGGTTGATAATGAATGATTTTGAAAACAGTTGCAGTATTTAGGAATATATTTTTCATTTGTTTGGGTATCTCTTCTAAAACTTGTTTTATTGCGGTTTTTGAAAAATATTTTTCAAGTCGCAATTTGGATTTAATTAAGTAAAAAAGCGATTTTATTTCGTGTATTGGATTTAATTAATTTTAGTTGATATGTCTCTTTTACGTAGCAGAATTTGGGTCGATAGCAGAATTTTGAAAGCGATTTTATTCGTGTAGCATTATTAGTGGGTTGACAGCGAATAGTTTGAAAACGATTTTCTCCGTACATGTGAAATTGTTTAAGTTATATTCGTATATTTGTAAATTTTCTGAAGTGATCGTATTTTTTAAACTTCTGTTTTTTAAATAGGCAGATTTATAAATTCCCCATGTTTATTTGGTTTTGAGTTTAATAATTGGTCATTTTTTGTTGGTCCATTGGGCTGTTAATTAATTGAAGTAAAGAAATCCTTGGCCCCTTACTTGAGTCTAATGTTAATGTATTATTAGGTTGATTTAACTTAATTGGATCATAATTGTCTGGTCCTAAAATGTTGGGCTTGACAGTTGAAGATGATCATTTTTCAGTCTTGGACTAGATAGATAATTATGTTTGGGCCTAAATTCTGAATTGAATCTGAAATTATTTAAAGCTTGACGATTCAATAAATTTATGAATTTTGAGTCAAGTTGAGAAAAAATTATAAAGTTCAATGTGAATGAAATTTGGATTTTTGATTTAGGTATTGAAATTTAATTGTTAGAAATGTCAATATTGTTAGGCCTTTACCTCACACCATCCCAATTACACACTCACATAACTACTAGCATTAGCAGGCAAGCTTGTGAAATTTTTGTATCCTGCGCATAACTCTTTGTAAAAGAATCCTCCCATGGCCTAATTTGAGCATTTTGAATGTAAACATCAGGTGAAAGTGGGAAAGGTGCATTGAAATTCTCAGTTATGGTAGGTCTTATTGTAGAAATTCATAACACTCTCTATAAAGTTCAAATTTAGATGCTTCGAGCACCATACAAAATCTAAGAGATAATTCCACAATTCATATGATGATATTTAGAGCTGATTCAGATGTTTTTTTACCTCAAAAATCCTATCAACACCATCAAGTCACCTCGTGCGTTGTGTGACAATGGCACGCCGCACGTGTGGCAAAGTTCAGATGGGTGGGAATTTCGTGCATGAGTCATGAATTTCCACCATTTCCAACCTCTGCATCTACTCCTTCCTCTAACTAATAAAAGAAACTATATACTTCTATGTTTGGCCCCATATTACACACTATTACAAACCTACCCCCTTAAAAATTTAGTCTAGCCTTTTCCCCTCAAGACTCAAGTTTTTTTTTTTTTTGGGATTTCAAGTATGGATTGAAGTGTCTTTTAGGGATGACAGTATTGGATGTAGCTCGCGTCATTTGGGGTACCTCACCCCATGCAACATGATGGGTTGGTCGGGTTCGAGTACCAGTTCTGCTCTGTATAAATATCTTTTTTTAACCATATGTTATATATGTTTTACATATATATATTTCATATAATTATTATTTACGTTTTTAAAACTTAATGTTATATTTAACATATATACATTGATAATAATATTTTTTATAAATAACTACAATAGTACAACAAAACAAATGATAAAGAAATTTATAAACAAGTTAATAAATGTAAATATATTTTTTTGGTTTATAGTTATTTTTATTTAATTTTTAATTTTAGATTTAGATTTTATAATAATATATTTAATTAATATGTATTAAAAATAATTTCTTACATTTTTTTTGACATAAAGTAAGAAAATTCACTATAAAGTAAGAAATTATCTATTGGTGTATTAAGTAAGAAATACATACCAATAATCTATTAAGATTTTATTTTTCTTTTTTGGCAATAAAATAAAAATAAATTATTTTTAATAAGTAAGAAATACATAACAACATCAATCAAGTAAATAGTTTTTATCATCAAGAAAGAAATTTTTTAGCCAAGACAAATTGTAAAAGAAAAACTTGCCGAAAAAATTTTCGGCTGCTGGCGGCAGCCACTCCGCTGCCAAACATATTAATAATATTATCATTTTTTTAAAATAATTATGTTGTGAAATTTTCATGTCATAATTTGGTACTATTGGATTAGGACTATTTAATAATTTCTCCAATAAAATATCTCAATACAGAAAAAATAAAAAATACCGAGAGAATTTCTAAGGGACACATCCATCGACAATTGCTGATTGACTATCGACGACCGCTGAGGGATTTGCCACCAAGGAGAATGTCAATGGACTTAACCAAGGGGTAAAGCATGTCGGCGCAATGCTCGTCAACATTCCATTGGCAAACAAACGCCAATTCTTATTGTCATAAAAGGAAAATGTTGATGGATCACCGACGACATTTTCGCTGACGGAGGAGGCCCACACATAAAGATTTTATTTTATTAAAAATGCAACTGTGGAGTTGCACAATCTGAAAATTGATACAACAACGCAATCATAAAGATCTTGTTTCATTAGAATGCAATTGTGAAATTCAACTCCAATTATAGGATTTTGTTACATCGTTGGAGAAAAGTTTGTGGAGTGGTATATGTCATCACTTCTCGCCTCCCAGTAGCATGTGTGACATTTATAGTAGTTTCTACTCCATTTTTTTCTTAAAAACATCGAAAGAAAATTTTCTTCCATTGCACCAAAGATGGCAGGAGAACAAAGTATTCTTGAACCAATATTAAATTATTATTTATTAAATAACAATGTATTTTAATATTTAGATGAAATTCATTAATTATTTTAATTACATACTTAGAAAAATAAAAGGATTATCACATTCACAACTCGTGTCTAATTCTATTAATTAATTAATTATTATTATTATTAATTAATTTTATATTCTAATGTTTAGATTGAATTAGTTAATAAGTTAGTTGCATACTTTGGAAAAGATTAAAATATTTCATATTCTCAACCCGTGTCGCATTGTACCGATGTTTAATCAATATTTATTAATTATTGTTATATAATTTTATATTTATATATTTAGATTTAATTCGTTAGTAATATTTGATTATATACTTAAATTTTTACAATTAACTCATAATTTACTTATATAGAATATTTAAAATTATAAAAATAAAATTATCTCAGATTTTGTTATAAATAAAATTATTTCAACTTATATACATTTTCTTTGTAATTAAATATAATTTATTTATATTTTTATATTAGGAGAATAATTTTTTTTAATTAGTTAAAATATGATATAAGAGGGAAATATTTAATTAGGTACATACGATAAAAATAAAATATTGAAGTGGACAAAATATAATCATAAAAAAATATTAAATTAGATCAAATATAATAATAAAAATATTAAAAGAGGTAATTAGAGTTTGGATGATACTGAATCACCTCAATATTATCCATAGCAAAAGAGATGTGGAAAAGGATTTTTCATACACCAAGCTTTGATTCAGGGCACGTTTGGTCATTTATTCGTCAAAATCCATTTTTCTTTGTTGGTGCTTGCTTACGTGGAACAACTAATTGCACGTAATTGCTGACATAGGATTTCAATTTGGGAATACTCTTACAATAAAAAATAAAAAAATAAAAATTAGGCATATTCTCATAAAATAAATAAAAAATTGTATGTGGACCAAACGACGTCATATTTATTATACATAAGATGTTAGCATGTTTGGACTAGCATTCGTTGATATTCTTAATTCTGGTATTCAGAATCGTGGGGTATTCAGAATTCTGTGAATAAATTGAATTCTTGTTTGTTATATGATTCATAATCTTTTACTTTTTACTGTATATATCAAATCATGTCTAAAAAGTGGGTGATAATTTATTATTATATTGTATTTAATGTCAAATTATGTCTGAGAATTAGATGATAAGGTATTATAATATTGTATTTAGTAATATTTAATTATTTAATTGTAAGATTGTTGTTTGAGTATTTGAATTTTTAGTTTTAGAACAAACGAGTATTCGGTATTCCGAATATCCAAGATTCAGAGTCCTGTCCCAAACAGGTCCTTATGGCCTTTAACTATTCTTCAAATCTACCATATTTACTAATTTTGTCGACACCTTGCTTAAGTGTCAACTTTATATTCATTCAAATGGCATGTGTCATTTGGTTATTCTTTGAAAATTTGATGTGGCATTCTCACATCAATTTTCTTAAAATCCTTCCTTTTATGTAAATTTGTCTAGGGTAATAGTACTTTTTTTTTCATTCATTTATTTTTCTAAAAATTTAGGGTTTGTCTCTCTCTGCCTCTCCCCGTATCATCCCACCTGGGAATTTGTCTCTCCCCATACTTTGTCATTCATTTGTCTCTCCCCGTACTTTTCTTTTTCATTCATTTGTTGTTATTATTATTTTGTAGTCAAAATTTGTCTCTCCCCGTAATAATTTTCATTCATTTGTTTCTTACTTTCTTCAAATCAAGATCTTCTCCTGCCGCCGCCAAGAAGAGTCCGCTGGACGAATTCCTCTGCCCCATCTCCAATTCCTTGATGTCCGATCCCGCCGTCGTCTACTCCAACTAGACCTTCGAGCGCGTCTGTGTTAACATCTGTAGAGACTTAGGTTTTGCCCCCACGCTCGCCGATGGATCGACGTCGGATTTCTCGACTGTGATAACGAACTTGGTCCTCAAGACCGCCATCCTCAACTGGTGCTCGAAGACCGGGTCGGACCGTCCAAACCCGCCTCTCTATACGGATATCAAGTCCACGATTCTCTTTCAGATCTGAATTAACATCTTCGATCTAAGTCAATTTTGGTTTCATAGTCGTTGTTCGACAGTAACGAACCGGTGACTTCCCGTAGCGGTGGCAACACGAAGATCCTCCTCCCCACCTCGATGCGCAGCGACCACGACGAGGTCAGGCTCTGACTCATGAAGGACCCCGTCCCTATTTTTTGGCAACTATGGGGATGAGTTTGGTGGCATGGCTTGGATGGAATCAACGGTGGCGTGATTAAATCGGCAATGGCTAATAGCGATTCATCGGCGGGTTTGAAAAATATTTAATTTTATATAGTTGCGCATCCCGACTCTAGCTATACACTTAGATAGGTACCTTTTGTTGGAGAATCTTGAACATCAATTATTCGATCTTTCTGTGTAGTTATTTTATTAATTTGGTTTTTTTATTGTTTGGATTTGTTTGGATAGGGAGGTAAACAATGGTTTCAAGGTTAACAAACAGAGTCACCTTGCACCGATTTTGGCTACATCGGTTAAGGTAAACGATGGTTTTAAGTTTAACAAATGGAGTCACTCTAAAATGATGATGGCAGCTCCCTCCTTGCACGTCGTCATTTTATCTTCCCAAATCGAAGTCCGATTCATCATTCAGTTTCTCGATTCACCGAAACATAATAAGGTCGTCATTTCTATTTTTTCGATGTGTTTTTATATGTTTTATGGTGTATAAGTATTCATATTAATCTCGATTTCTATAAAGATTAATATTCTATTTTCTCAATTTCTCGATTTCATATTAATCATTCAGTTTCTTGATTCGCCGAAACATAATAAGGTGCTTATGGTTTTTCCCTTTTGTTATTGGTAATCAAAAAATCTTTAACACGATTCACGGATACAATTAGTTTAATTAAAATCCGTGAGTAATTATTTAAGGAAAAAATATATACTTTACATTTATATTTTTTGTGTATTTGATACTATATTAACGTCCATGTACTCTCTGGGATATTAGCTTAATCGACAAACATATTAAGGCGGACATGAGGACATAAATTACTCATACAATCATGTTATCCGAAAATGCCTACAATAATTTATGATTTCCCACGTAATGACTACAATAATATATGAATTTACTACTTTTATCAATTTTTGGTTTTTTTTTTTATAAAATTGTTTCGTTATATGACAAATAAAATCATTTTCAAAAAAAAAAGTGGTATGTCCAAATAAAATTATTTATTTTTCAAATTGATTGAAAGCAATAATAATTAATCCAACAATCAAAAACTGATTGATAATTAGTTATTATAGAAGAAAAAACTATGAATTAATTATTCAAAATATGGATCAAGTTTCAAGATTATAAAATAAGTCACTTCCTACATATATTTCTAAGATTCTCAAAAAATCAGTATAAATCTATTTGCATATTTAAATATGATAATTAGATACTTATATTTTTTAAGTAACTTATTATAATTAGTTAAAAGCACAAATTAAGTGACTAGCATGTAATAATTTTAATATTTAAATATTTTTTGTTGATACACATTTCTATACATAAATTTGACATTAAATGTGATTAATAAAAATAAATCATTTGAATAGCATTCTAAAGTAGGCATAATTATATGACTCATTATCAAATTCAATAGATGTGTTAATTAAAAAAAAACATTCGAATATCTAGTCATAAAAAATATTTTCTTAAATGTTCAACTAAGTATGCTTAATGCTTAATTAATGTAAAATTTCTATGTTTATCTCAAATTAATTTTTGGAATGAAAAAATCTAAATTAAAACACATATCCTCATTTTAGCATGATTAGATTAAATATAGATTTTTGTCATTACAAACTTTTTCGTGTTTATATAAAATTAATTAGTATAATTATAAATTATACATTTAAAACAAATTTCCTAATTTCATCATATTCCTTAAATTATGTCATTTCTATTTTAAGAATTCTAGAGATTTTACTAAATAGAGGTGAAATTAAGAATATTTGTATTAAATAGTTTCTGCCTACTATATGATAAAGCCGAGCACGGGACTAGAAAATACCCGAACTATATCAAATTTCGAATCGAATCGTACTGAAACCGAAAAATCTCAGTTGATCATTGACCAATCTACGAACCGAACCGTCCCGAATTTCTTTTAAGGGACGGATCTGAATATTTTTAAATCCCCTTAAAATCTCTGTAACGAACCGAGAATTGATACTAGAACCGATTTATAATTGTACTAAATTAGCTATAAATCTCACTATATTCGATAGTTAATAAGTAAAATACTATTTTTATTAATCTTGTATCTTAATTAATCATAAACTAACAAGTAAAAGTTAAAATTCATAATAATCTAGTAATTTTAATTTACGATTATATTTTGAACGAAAAATGGAGATTTATCCGTAAACCGAACTGAATCGTACCAGAACCGGAAAAGAACGTTGACTTTGACTTTTCTCCGAACCGCAAAAAAATAATGGTACGGTTCTGGAGATTTATATCTTTTTAAGTAACTTATTATAATTAGTTAAAAGCACAAATAAGCACAAATTCAGTGCCTTTCCTATAATAGTTTTAATATTTAAATATTTTTTGTTGACACGCATCTCTATGTATAAAGTTGACATTAAATGTGATTAATAAAAATAAATCATCTGAATAATATTTTAAAGCAGGCATGATTTGATAAATCATATTTAAATTCAATAGATGTGCTCATTAAAAAAAATCATCTGAATATCTAGCCATAAAGAAAAAATCTTTTCTTAAATGATCCACTAATTATGTTTGATTAATGTAAATTTTATATGTTTATCTCAAATTAAAATTTTGAATTATTGAATCTAAATTAAAACACATATCCTCGTTTTAGAATGATTAGATTAAATATAGATATTTGTCATTACAAACTTTCCGTGTTTATCTAAAACTAATTAATGTAATTATAAATTATACATTTAAAACAAATTCTCTAATTTCACCATATTCCTTCAATTATGTTATTTCTATTGTACATGATTGAGATACACCACTCCTTTCATCTTAATTTTTTTAAGGAACCTAATAATATTTATAACTGGATTATATAAATTACATAAATACAATTAATCAAATTGAGTTAGTTAATTTATAATCAGTATAAATATATTTTAAATGAACGTCAATTAGAAGGTCAAAAATACAATTGGCGTATATATGAACTACACTTTCGAACCTAATCATATCCTCCTAAGGCATAGTTGATGTTAATTTGAGATCTTCTTATATTAAATTCAAGGTATAATAAGACTAACAAAGGGTCTATTTACTATCCCAAAGGCCAATTGAATTTAAAAATACCCCAAAATCAATCCTTAAATTAAGTCTTTAAGACTTTACCCTTATTGAGCTTAACATCAAATTGAATCGATATGGTTAATTTCATTTAAAAAAAAAAACATCTATGCCATTGACAACATTGAGGCCTTAATTATTCAAAATTATGTTTTTTTTCATGTCCTTAAATTCATAAGAGGTATTTTTCATTTTTCTTTTTAATTGGTTATAAATCTAATGTTAATTGCAGAATTTCTTAAATCATATTAATGTTTTATCTGGACTAAATGAAAGATGAAATAAACTCCCTAAATTAACAATTTAATCTAAAATACACCAAAATCATATCCTTCAATTAATCAATTAAACATAATAAAATATGTGGTTAATATTTTACATAATATTGGTCAAACATTCATTTTCTTCTGTAATTAAACAAGTATATTTGAAAACTTTACATATATATTGTGTGTTAATCTAACAATACATTCTTTCATGATTGTTTGTCATTATTTTTATCATTTGATAAAATTTAAAATATTATGATGTCTAATTAAAAAATATATATACACGTCGTGTTTTGCACGAGCAAGATAATAAATATCACAACTTATATTGGAATATTCTAATCTAACAATTCAAAATATTATGCTTATAAATAAAAATTAGAGTAATTCTCTCTTAGGTGTTTAAAAATATTATTAAGAATGACAACACTACATATATGTAGAAAAATTATCGTAGTTAAATAAGTATTTATAAAATTTAATATTTGTGTACAATATAATATTCATTGAATATATAATTACATATTGTATCTAATAAATAAACATAGTTTTTAAACATCTATTCAAATTTTGTCATTATATATCAACTTCACATAATGAGTTAAAATATTTATCCTAATTAGTTAACATGGATGTAGTTTCTGTAATTATTAATTTGATCCATCCAAGATTCACTACAATAAAATTCGGCAATCATGACGGCCAAATCCGTCAGGATTCCGTCAGTATATGAAATACTGACAGCCTCCTTACGGAAAAAGGCCGCCAGTATTTTTGCGATCAGGATTCTAGTATCCTGACGGAAAAATATACCCGCCAAAATTTTAGATAATCCAAAATAAATAATTCACTAATAAAAAAATCAAAACAAATCATTCAATAACTAAAAATCGTTTCATCAATCGAATGTATAAAATATCCTGAACTATCCATCTAAATCTCCACCATCTGGACTACGGGGAGGCCGACGAGCCATGGCCCGAGCAACAGCTTCTTCAATCTTCTGTTGGAGCCTCAACTGGGAACGCTCCTGCTCCTCACGGATCCGCTGAATCTCCAGCGCCTGCTCCTCGCGGATCCGCTGAAGCTGCTCAAGCTGCTCCTGCTGGGACTGCACTTGAGTCTGGAGCCTATGAACATCGGCGGTGGAGGTGGAAGAAGTACTGCAGCCCTTCTGAGTCTTCCCAAAGCATCCAAGGCCATAGCGTCGACCCTTTCTATTCCCGACGACCTGTAGGTAGACCTCGTTCGGGTCTATCTGAGGGCTGCTATCATCAGACGACGCAGCACGCCTCTCCTCCAAAGCCCTCTCATAATCCTCCTGATATCAAAATTTTCAACTATTATTACCAAACAACTTTTATCAGATTTTATAATAACTTTTATCAGATTTTATAATAAATCGGTTATATATAACATATAAAACTTACAGCTATCCTCTGGGCTTTGGGATCCGTAAATGTGCCGTCGGGATTTCGATGATACCTCAGCAGAAGTTCGTAGTTACTGGGCTGCGAACCCGTCTGTGCAGCCTGTATTTAAAGTTACATTTACAATATTTAATATAATGAATTAATTAAAACATAAAATTATACATGTTCAATAATATAATTAATTACTTAAAATATTATCATCGACTTACAATCTTGGCCGCCTGTCGATTAGCCGGCATGGACCCGCCTCGATGCTTCGCTATACCAGTCGAAGGGCCGCCGGGCTCGCTCATCCTGTTCCGCCTGGCCTTCTCAGATTTCTCCACCTCCTCAGGCCGCTGAAACTCCAACAGCCACCTGTTCCAAGTCGTCTCCCCTACAATAGCAGGTATCGTCCCATTCATTCGATACGCCTTCCTCCACTCGTATATACGACTCTTATAAGACTCCCGCATCGAATATAGAATGCCGCCTGATGGCATTCTCGTCGTACATACGAGTGTCCCACCACACCAATCCCTACAAAAGAAATACAATTAGACAAAATAATTAAGCAATGTACTTAACATAAATAAAAAAAATACTTCAAAATTACCCTAAAACGAGGCCACCACGTCTGACGATGGTTGTCCGGGATGTGCTCGTATTTCCACCCTGCTGGGTGGATACGAGCCTCGTGTATAGTCCTGAGATAGGTCGGCAAGTCCTTCGACGGACTTCGTAACCTAAAAATTAATAAGTTTATTTCAATATATGTCAAATAATTAAATTATATATTGAACACATAACAAAATTGATTAAAATGTTACTTACCTATTTTCGAGCACATATACCTCGATCCCG
>BMAC01000473.1:609647-673006 GCA_014905375.1 Phtheirospermum japonicum
AAACGATTTTTTGTTATTGAATGATTTGTTTTGATTTTTTTATTAGTGYATTATTTATMTTYMATTATCTCTAAAAWRTTATTTGTTTATTATTTTTAATTTAATTATTAATTAATTAAATTTTATCTAAAATTTGTTTATTAATTAATATTAATTTAATTATTTTTAATTATTTTTATTTGTTTATTAGTGCTGGCGGCCTACCCGCCAGGAAAGCATCAGATATTCATGGCGGGCACAACCCGACAGGAATACTGGCGGGCATTTTCTGGCGGCATTAGCCGTCAAGGAAACCGCCGGCATTCCTGGTGGGTTTCATTTCCCGTCAGGATACTACAATCCTGACCGCTAAAATACTGGCGGCCATTATCCATCAGGAGGCCGTCAGTATTTGATATACTGACGGATTTGGCCGTCAGTATCGCCGGGTTTTTTTGTAGTGCACCCGAATTTGCTCATAAAGAGAGCGAGATCTGCTGAAACGAAAATAATGGAAATAGCAATTGCATAAGGCAAATTTGGTAGGGGTGTTCTGTAAAATGATAGACTAACGCAAATTGATGCAAATCTTTCACCAGGTTGTTTCCTCCTACGAATTTGAAAAAGAAATGGTTAAAAAAGGATTAATATAATTGTGATTATTATATATTTAACAGGAGAACTAAAAGTGTAACAAATGTAGAACAAATATAGATTTTTGGATACTTGATCAAATAGTAATAAAATGAACAGTTAAACAAGATATGAAGGAGGTGGTGGTAGAGGGTTGAAGAAGATGAAGTTTGGGTGTTTAAAGTCTGAGGGTAATTTTGGTATTTTAATGGATTTTTTTTAATGAGGTGAACTAATAAATAAATGGGGTGCGTATTATCCGCACCCTTTGTCTAATTCAATAATCTTCTTTTATTACATGTTACCTACTTTAATATTCTTCTAACATATTTTTCCCAATTTAATATCTTACTTTTATTCTTCTAATATAAAAATATAAATAAGTTATATCTAATTAGAAAAAGTCTATATAAGTTGAATTAATTTTTATTTACAATAAAAGTTGAAATAATTTCTATTATAATTCTAAATATTTATTTAAGAGAAATTTGAGTTATATAAAGTTATTACAAAAGGGAAATATATATAAAAAATATAAAGTTAAATTTTTTATCTAATCCTAATATAATAAATTGAAATAACACTACAAATATATATGCAAAACTATTTTTACACAAAACAAAAAATAAAAACAAAGTGAAATAAAAAAGATAACATAATACTAATACTAATACTAATAATAAATTATTATGACTAGAAAACTAAATATTAAATATATTCTAAATCTCTCTATCTAATTTCAATATAATGCATTGATACACATATTATATTTCTATATGAACATATTAGTATCTTACGCAGAGAAAAAGAAAAGAAAAGAAAAGAATATCACATATACTACAAGTTAGATGCACAACGTTTTTTCAATAGAATTATCAGTATCTTATGAATTTTAATTTTTATATCACATATTCATATTTAACACGAGGGTGTTGTATATTTTACATTTTTCTAAAAAAATTCTACGGGCTTCCCCCTCAAATATAGGGTATTTTGATATACTTTATAACTAATCTCGTGACTCGAGGTAAAAAAAAATTGAAAATTCTCTATTATGAAAAACCACTCTTACTGTGATTAGAACAAATAATGTTCTTGATATATCACAACTATAATTTCGTGACTCGCAGTAAAAAATATTTGAAATTCTTAATTGTGAAAACCAGTCTTACTGCAATTAGAACAAGTAATGTTATGACTTGTGTGTAAGAATTATTTATTGTGAAAATAGAACAAATAATGTTACGATTTGTATGTACCATTTTCAATATTATTCTTTGGTGTTTTTAATGAATATTACTCTTTCCCAAATCCTGCATACTCTTTTCCAAATTCCGCATAATATGCGTATGTCTGTTTCGCATGCTCCGTTTGGCAAATAAAAAGTTTTGGTGTTTCGGTTGCTTAGGTTTCATCCGAGCCTAATATCTACTTAATTTAATATTTTTCTTTTATTGTATCTCACCTAATTTAATCTTTTCATTTTATTATATTTTGGCAAACTTAATATTTCTCTTTTATTATATTTTGCCTAATTCAATATTTTCCTTTTATTCTCCTAATATAAAAATACAAATAAGCCATATAAAATCACTAGAAAAGATCTAGTTAGTTATTTTAATTAAAAGATAAATTACATAAGATATAACTTCAATTAAAAAATTATTATAAAATTATTAAATAAGTAGTGTTTATCAATGTTTTAAAAACCGGACCGGTGAACGAACCGGTCTCCTCACCGGTTCACGGTTCAACCGGTCGGACCGGTTCAATCGCCGGTCCAACCGTATTAATAAAAACATAATATTCTTAATTATATAGTATGAAATATTATGTAATGTATTAATATAAATATTAATTTGATTCGTATTTGGAAAAAGTAATTAATTTATTATATAAACATACTTAATTTATTTATACTCTGTTAAACATATTAATGTAATTCTTTTGCTATGTGATATATAAGTCATAGATCACTATCTTAATTATTTGTCTAGATTATTAAGAGAGATAAAAATAAAAAAAATTAAATTGACCGAACATAATTTATTTATTTTCATATCGCTTGATTAGGTTCCATGGATCATTAATATAATTATGCCAATTTAGTTGAATCATACACAATATTTTGCACATAAAAAATGGTTTGACCGGTTCAACCGTTTTTTTTGCCGATTTTCAGCGGTTTAAACGGTTTTGACCGGTTCTTGACCGGTTTAACCGCTAAAACGGTTTTATAGGTGTGATCGGAACGGGTCAATGGTCGGTTCCCGGTTGAACCGGCCGGTTCGATCCGATTTTTAAAACAGTGGTGTTTATAATAAAACTTAATATAATTTTAATTTTGTAATTTTAGATTTTGTAATGTAGGTAAACTAATATTTATTTGGAATAATCTAAGTGTGTACTAAATATTAATAATGAGTTCAATCTAACATAAAAATATAAAATTATATAATAATAATAATAATTATTATTATTATTATCATTATTATTATTAAATATTGATTAGACATAGGTACAATGCGACACGAGTTGAGAGTATGACATCCGTTTAGGTTCCAAGTATGTAAGTAATATTATTAACGAATTTAATCTAAACATTAATATATAAAGTAATGTACTAATAATTAATAAATAAAGAGTAGGCACGGGTTTAAAATGTGACTTCTTTTTAATTCTTATAAGTATGTAAATAAAATTATTAGCGAATTGAATCTAAACATGAAAATAAAATTTTAATAATTATAAAAATTAATAATAAATTATACATGTACAATGCAAGGGTTGAGAATACATCATTTGAAATTTTCATTTTACATAAGAATTTATAATTATCACAAGTATTTTTTATATTTATGTTTTGATAAATCCTATGTAATACAAGAGTATTAAACTTGTGTGTGTGTGTGTGTGTGTGTGTTGTATATATATATATAGGATTGGGTTCAAATGAGAACCCCGTCATTATATGTGAACCTAGGGACTAATCTTGACCTTAGATCTAATATTGCCCAGTGCAATTATGATTGGGTTCAAATGAGAACCCCGTCATTATATGTGAACCTAGGGACTAATCCTGGCCTTAGATCTAATATTGCACAGTGCAATTATATGTCCAGGTTCATTGTGCTTTTTACATAGTACTGTAGTGCTAAAATCAGTCCAATTTTTTTAATTTAATTATATATATATATTTTTAGGTTTTAAAATATGCAATATGTATCTTAAATTGGAGATCTTGAGAATGTGATTAATTTGATATATATTTCATTCAAAACGAATAAAATTTGAAAAAGTTATGGTTTGTTGAAGATTTGAGTTTCATTTCAAATTTTTGAATTTGCAGTTTATAGATGAAATTTGCGATATTTTTTGTACACAATCGTAGTGTTTTTTTTCTTATTCTATTGTGCTTTCTAAAGAACAATGTAGTGCTCTTTGTAAACGTTGATATATGTCCAAAATATCCTTTTTAATTAATTAATGCATTTTTTTACATTATTACCATGCTGACATGTCATGATCTCAACCATCAAGATTATGCAATCTAATGGTCAAGATGAGTCCCTAGGTTCACATATAATGACGGGTTCTCATTTGAACCCAACCCTATATATATATATATATATATATATATATATATATATATATATATATATATATATATATATATATATATATATATAATATTGTTACTTGTTGGATAAAGGAGGGAGTAGCCATACGGACTGTAAATGGTGAAAAATCTTGACTCCATCACGGAATTTAGACTATAAATATATATTAGTAATGTGCATGTTTGATGCAAGCGAACTATATAATTAATTAAAAAAAATAAAATAAATGTTAAAATAACTATATTAATAAATATATGTTGTATGTAGTTATATAACTCATATAAAATAATGTATCACACACAAGTCATATAATTATAAAAACTAGATTGACATTTAGATCATTAATTCATAAACATTAAAAAGAACTTGAGTTTAAACAAAATTTAAAATACGCAAAAAGCCGATTCTCTAAAGTCAATTACATGACTTACTACATGTCCAACTGATCACCACGCCTGTATTGTAAATATGCAGTTACGAATAATCCTTCCAAAGTAATAGGAATTAGACTGAAAATAAAACACGAATGAGATGCTACAAATCATCTGTGGAGCGCTAGATACAAAGTTTCGGTATATCACATAAACCACGATTTGGCATGCACACAGTAGAAATCCAATAGCGTTAGAGATCTACACAAAATGAACCATATTTTCAAAAAAAAAAATGAAAAATGTTAGTGCAGAATATATTTACTGTTTCTTTGAAAATAAATCAAAATTAATATAGTTCATTTACCGCAACAAGTAGATCACAAGTAAGCAATCAATAAATGCACCACACGCCGCCACTGAATCTTAAAGTACATGACAGTGTGATTGGCATGTACTTAACGCTCCTAGTTTGGATTACTTGATACTACAAATGGAAAACTCATAGAATTGAAATTTTATGAAAGTAAACTAATCTTAATTTTATTTTTCTTATGTAAAAGTGTATATTGTACTCATCACATTAAACATTGGCGCTGCAAAGGCCATTACGGTGGCAGAAATGCAATGGCCATCCAACAACTGTTATTATTATTCCGCCTTGAAATATTGGGAGTGTGACGGAGAAACTAACAAAAAACAAACCTATCAATACACTCAGTAATTTTGTGGCTAAAATCTGAAAAATTAGTAGTGTTGAAATAGAGATTACTACTAATTAGACATCTAGTACTTACCCGATCAGACGTCTGGGCGTAGTATACGTAAGTGCCGATGTACAGCACCTCAATAAAAGCCCCAAGGGCTTTAGTTACTATGATGGCATAAATCAACTTGAGCCATCCATAGTATAGCCACAATAGGAAAGAGAAGAGCGCCACCACATATGATACTAGCTTATTCTCCTCCGTAGACTTTATCTTATGAATCCTATATAAAGTTGGCCTATAAAAAATTATTAATCAGTATAATTGAACTAAATATTTTTTAATAAAAGAAGAGTAATTTTTCTTAATATGATATTTATCCATTTTAGTAATATATAAAAAAAAGTATTGATATATCTTAGTTTTTAATATATATTTTTTGTGAGTCGTGTTCCTTTTTTTTCTTATTGGGAACTAAGTTGGTAAGTTTATGTGATAAAACTTTTTTTTTTCTTGTAATATTTAGTGGGATACAGATTAAAGACGAGATAGCGTGGCAAGTTTTTATGTACGCTGGAGCAAAGTAGACCGCCACGACGATGTTCCCTGATTCAAAAAATAATTTCATTAATAGAAAAAAAAAATGTTATAACAATAAAAGAATTTATTAAATCTTACCTAGGATTCTGGAAGCCGAAACCAAGTGACTTGCCATAAGTAATTTAGGAAACCTGCAGAGTACATATGAATGTAGATAAGAATCAACGTATTAAAAATACATAAATTAAACTCTAGAAATAAAGTTTAATTCCTAACTAGCCATTGGTAATTATAGTTTAGGTCTAATTAGCGCATCGCACTAAATTACTATACTACTACTTATTTCAATTGCGTGAATTTGCAAAGTTATACATAGGGAGAGTAATTATGATTACTATATGCATTTAGCTTATATTTTTTCGGTGGCTTAAATTTTGGGCAATATAGTTATAAATGTCGGCATTTGCAATTTGTAGGCAACTAACTAAAGTAATTTTATTTAGAAAATAAAATAGATTGATGATGAGGTCAACTTCAAGTTTGCATTTTCAGGCTCTTATATAATTGTACAATATTGAGGTCTCGTATTGCATATTTGAGCTCTAAATCAGATTTCTTATCAATTATATAAAATAAATTGACATACATACATACATACATACATACATACATACATATATATATATATATACATACATATATATATACATACATATATACATACATACATACATACATACATACATACATACATACATACATACATACATACATTTATATAGGGTTGGGTTCAAGTTGAACCATGTCATTATATGTGAACCTAGGGACTCATCTTTACCATTAGATTGGATAATCTTAATGGTTGAAAACATGACATGTCAGCAGGGTATTTATGTAAAATACTGTATTAAATAATTAAAAAGGGTATTTTGGACATATATCAACGTTTATAAAGAGCACTACATTGTTCTTTAGAAAGCACAACGAATAAAGAAAGAAAACACTGCGATTGTATACAAAAAGCATCATAAATTTCGTCTATAAACTGCAAATTCAAATTTTGAAATAAAACTCAAATCTTCAACAAACCATAACTTTTTCAATTTTTATTCGTTTTAAATGAAATATATATCAAATTAATCACATTCTCAAGATCTACAATTTAAGATACATATTGCATGTTTTAGGAAAACCTGGATAGTAAAAGCATCGCACATGACTTAATTTAGCACTACAATATTGTATAAAAAGCACAATGAATCTGGACATATAATTACACTGTGCAATACTTGGAGTGCTTTTTCTAATATTGTTACAGTGCTTTTGTACTACACTAATTACTGCTTTTTTTAATGATAAAAAAATTTAAAGAAATAATAATGGAAAAGTGAATTGGTACATTAATACTAGAAATCCATACCTTGAAGAATCCCATTTCAGATTTCATAGATACAAAAACACACCAAAATTCACACAATTCTTCGTGCTATTAAAAAAAATCCACTTAAATACAGAATGTGAGAATAAAAATACATCATAATGATTTTATATGAGAAAAAAGAAAAGTGTGGAAAAGCAAAGAATTACATAACAATGGTTCATTTCAATTGATATTTTACAATAGATTCAACAAATTACGGCTTCAAAAAGATCCCAACAAACACATACACATACATATATCAATTTATTTTCCTTTCAGAAAAATAAATCCCTGACTACGTTAATGGTTCTAAGCCCTCCACATAATTACTGGAAAAAAAACTAAATATGCGCGCATAATTTTACTTCAATTAATAAAAGGAAAAAAAACAAATATTATCAATTTTGTTGAATTGCTGCCGCCGTCGGCCATAATCAAAGGAAATCAGTCGGCCAATTTCGTTGGTCACTATTTTCTGCAACCGCCGGTGAAGATGCAGCGAACACGGCCAGTTGAACATGGCGGCGAAGCACGACAACAACGGAGAGGAAATATGGGATTAAGAGTTGGTTTCTTCTGATAGATTTTTTGGGAAAATAAATATATGTCTCATAATGATAGATCTGGGGTTTTTTTATTTTTTATAACAGCTTGTCGGAGGAATTGGGTAGGGGAGGCGGAGACTTGCGCTGTGGGGGTTGTGGGGGCGAGGAAGGGGGATTGAAGAATGGAGTCATGGGGGTTGTGGGGGCGAGAAAGGGGGATTGAAGAATGGGAAGGAAGTGGGTTTCGTATTTTATTTTATTTCAGAGTATTAGATAAAAAGGCATAAGAACCCTTCTCTTGCCATATTATTAATTTAATGAAATTAAAAAAATAGAGAAAATCTGGTGCACACACATG
Organism: Phtheirospermum japonicum; assembly: GCA_014905375.1. NCBI lineage: Eukaryota > Viridiplantae > Streptophyta > Magnoliopsida > Lamiales > Orobanchaceae > Phtheirospermum > Phtheirospermum japonicum. The sequence continues at coordinate 617,821 of BMAC01000473.1, forward strand.
ATTAGATCTATGGTTAAGATTAGTCACTAGGTTCACATATAAGGAATGGGTTCTCATTTGAACCCAATCATATATATATATATATATATATATATATAGTGTTACTTGTTTGATAAAGGAGGGAGTAGCCATACGGACTGGAAATGGTGAAAATCCTTGAATCCCTCACGAAATTTAGACTATAAATATATATTAGTAATGTGCATGTTTGATTCACGCCAACTATATAATTAATTAATAAAATAAAAATATTAAAATAAGTATATTAATAAATATATATGTTGTATGTAATTATATAACTCATATAAAATAATGTATCGCATGCAGTCATATAATTATAAAAAATAATCACATACACCACACATGCTTCACAAATATTTATAACATATCTTTTTTGCACGTAATTCGTAAAAAATTAAAGAGCACATTTTATTGCATTATTCGTAGAATTAACATAATTAAATGATTTTCTTGTGGGTGAATTTCGAATGAGTAAGCATTGCATGCTTCTAAAAGGAAAAAGGTGTCCACTGATTTAACCCGTGAGAAGCGTACTTAATCATTAACATTGTTGTTACTTGGATTTAAAATGTGATGTGACACAATCAATATAGAAGTTTAAAGATTGGAAATCACCTAGAGTTAATATCTTGCATCCATACAAGAGTTGGAAAGGCGCCGGGCGCGAGGTCTTGTGTAGTTTGTCGACACACTCGGTTTTGCATTTTTCTCACTGATCTATGTCGTTTTTGATTTAAAAACACAAGTGCAAAACTTAAAGATGTGGACTTAAAACACTTGTGAGTAATATACTGTATAAATAATTAAATCTCGTAAAAAATAATAAAAGATCCCCATCATTTTTTGTGATGTTATTGATCAGGGCTTTTCACCAAACAATTTGAAGTTGTGTTTTTTAAGAAGAAGTTGAAGATATGAAGAACATTCTGCACTTTGTGATTGGAGTTTTTGGTGGGTTATTGATTTTGCCCCTACTTTCTTCGTGATTGGAATTTTTGTTTTCTAGTATCTTATACGGGTGAGTGTGATCATTGTACTAAGTATCCTTAATTAAATAATATTAATATAAGTTTATACTATAGTAAGGTAATGCCAATTAATATTAAAGTTTTAATAACTGGCTCGATTATTACTTACATGTGTGTGTGTTTGTGTGTGTGTGTGAGAGAGAAATGTAGTATTTTATTATTTTCATTTTCTTAATATAGATCTTTTGATCATTAGGGTTGTATTATTATTTTATTATCAATTTTATTGTTAATAGAGCCATGGCGTCTCTTGTCTCTTTTCGTATATTTAATATATCTTAACATGATATCAATAACGAGGTTGATTCAAGCCCCGATTTTTGTGGATTTAATTTTTTTATTTTTTATTTTGAGTATCATGATTGATCGTTTTCTGATTGTTTGCCTCTAGGTTATTTTCTGTCAGTTTTAGCTATAAATCCACTTCTTACGATAATTTTTTGCACTTTTGGTTTTCACTGTTGGGTTTACTTCGTTGTTTTTTCATTGATTTCTATTTGGGTTTGTTATTGAAAAGGTTTGTTTGATACAGGCTATTATTTCCCAATTAATGACAAATCTATTTTCGTTGGAGTTATGTGTTGAAAGATTTTCTAAAAGGGAAGAGGATGTGAGGTTATATTTTTGAAACCTAGGTAAACCAGACAAAGAGGATGAAAAATATGCAGAGAAAATAGATTCTTGGGATGTGAACAATTCAAACATCATCACTTGTATCAATAATTCGGTCAAACGATTGATTGGAGTCTAGTTGGAAAAGTATAATACGACTAATGAGGTTTGGGATCACTTAGAGAGTTTATATATGCAGTCAGACTTTTTCCAAATAATATCAGTCAGAGATCGATATTCGTGCTCTTCAACAAAGCATATGAGTATCCAAGAGTTTTATTTTACAATGACTAATTTGTGGGATCAACTGTCTCTCACGGAATCTACAGAGCTACGAGTATATGCTCCATAGATTTCCCATAGATAAGAGCAGTGTTTGGTCCAATTCTTGATGGTTCATAAAGATAATTTTGAAGGACATCGAGGAACAATCCTGCATCGCAATCCTCCCTCCACAGTTGATCCGATATATATGATCTTGTTGGCTGAAGAGATTCGTCTCAAATCCCATCAAAGAAACGGAACCGACAAAAAGGAATTCTTCTTAATTCATTTGTATTTGATGTTCCTCTTAAACAATCATCCAATAATCTGAATAAAACTCAAGTTGCATCTGATGTTTGAAGATTTTGCAAAGGTCAGGTTGATCACTGGAAAGCAAATTGTCCAAAGTTGCTTAACAAAAAGTAGGCTACATCACTAAACTTCTTTCTTCCATGACTTCTTATTGATGTTACTATGACTAGTAGTAAGTTCACCTGACCAACTCGACTGATATGACAGATGGAATGATACAAACCTAGTAACCCTCTCAATGGAGGCCCCTATCTCAAGCGCCACAACATAATCTCGGGCCTCCAACATCCAATGTCGCAGCAGTTGCTCCCCTGATTAATTCGTTTGATCTTAAGCATGCCTTTTTATTTGGAGACACTTTTGGTTTTGGTCCTACAGTAGCTGCTCTTGCTGAGCAATTTCAAAAGTTTCTTGCCATGCAACCACGTGCCATAACCTCTTCTGTAAACAAATGTTTGTCTTCATCTAGTTCATCAGATATGTCTTGGTCGATATGGATTTTTGATTCTTGAGCATCTCATCATATGTATTCTCTGTTAAGTTCATTTGTAAACTTATGCTCTAATTCGTGTATGTCATGACTACTGATGGAAACCCTATGCCATTAACAGAAATTGAATCTACATGCACATTACAGTTCTCTCTTTCACATATGAATATTGTATCAGTAAGTCAGCTATTTGACTCTACTTATTCAATTTTATTTACTCCATATCTTGTTATGTTCAAGCTTCACAATTGAAAATGAACCCTGTTTTTTATTTTAACGACCAATAGATATTGCAACTTCAAATCCTCTTTCAAAATGTTGCATTTGTGTCACTTGCAATAAAAGAAAATGAGTTGAAATCTTTATGTGAAAGTGTGAGTAAAAAAAAAAGAAAAAATAAAAACACCCCAGTTTAAAGAGACCATTTTCATGATTAGAGAAAGTCCAAGGATCAAGGATGTTCATTTTGATGAGGTAAAAAAAATCTACTTTAATAATTTTATGAAGGGTGACACTATTCCGCACCATAACTTACCACATAAATAAATTCACTCCACTCATGTTTATTAAAGTATAACTTTTACTATATTATTTCTTTAGTATTCCTAAAGTACGTGGTTCTTATTATTGATGTGACACACCCACCTTTTCTTTTATTATTATCACTTTTAATTATAAAATGTCACTTTTGCACACACACACACAAAAAAAAATTTACTTTACATAATAATCAAATATTTAATTTAAATATAATAGACTCAAATTAATCTTTAATATTGTCACTTTTAACTCTAAAAGTGTTGCTTTAAACTTTGAATAAAAATTCATCACTTTATTAGTATCACTTAGGGTTTTAAAATATATTAATTTGTATTTTAATTGAAAATCATTAAATTTTCTTTGAAAATTATCAATTTTAGCCTTAAATATATTATATTTTAATTTGCATCACTACAAAAAATGAAGAATATTGATGGGCAAAACCGTCAACAACGACTTTACTGACGAGTTTGCTGATAGGTAGTACCCGTCAATATTTCTGACATCGATAATCTATCTATCTATCTATATATATATATATATAAAGGTTAGCATTTCTAAAAATATTTCTCAAAATTTTCCTGCCAATTTTACTTACTATTTGTAGTATACATGTTTATTATTTGTATAATTATTTATGTAAATATTATTTTGGAGATTATGATTTATGTAAATAAAATATTAAATATATAGAATAATTAAAATCTAAGAAAAATAAAAATAATATAAATTTTTTTTGAAGAAAATATAAATATAAAAAACTATTCAAAATAAATTTATGAATATATGTAAATAATTAGTTAATGAATTTGAATAACCCAAAAAAGCAAAAGTAAAACATAAATATTTTTTCAAATGCTTTAAATAAAATTGAAAGTATTATTAAAATCATATGGATAAAGAATATAAGAACTTATAATTAAACTATAAATATTTATTTCGTAAATATGAAACAAAACCGAAAATCCAACAATCAAATAAAATTAAAGAGAAATTTCATAAAATAAGTTAAATTAACTTAAAAAACTCATAATTAGATTCTATAAAATTATTAAATAAATATAAAAATAAAAGAATTGATAAAAAATATAAAATAAAATAAAAAACAATAATAGTAACTACGAAAATATTATGTGTGTGTGTGTGTGTGTATAAGAAATCTGAAAAACAAAATATAAATATAAAATATAAAATATATAAATAAATCTAAATAATTAGTTTATAAATCTGCAAAACTCGAAAAAATATTATAAATTACAAATATTTATTTAATAAATATAAAAAAACAAAAACCAAAAAGGTGCTAATATTATAAAATTAAATATGAATTCACAACTACAAAAAAGTACCATTATAATTATAGAAAATTATTAACTAAATGTAAAAAATAGAAAAATAATAAAAAATTACAAGAAATACAATATAATAAAAAAAATGGGAAAAATAAAATGAAATAACAATAATATAAAATTTATAATTTGATTTTAAAAATTATTTTATGATTTTGTTAACTTAAAAGAAAAAAGATAGTATGAGTACAACTAGAAAATTGATGCAACGAAGACAAACAAAAAATTTATAATCGGTAACAAGAACTTGTAATTTCTTCCATAATTTTATTTGTTGACCAAACTAGATAATACGAGGACAAACCTAATAGTGTCATATCTTTTAATTTTCTATATGTGACTCGAGTGAAACTCGGATGACCCAGACTTTGACCCTAAACGTGTCACAGACTTGACAATGACACTTTTTTTTTTTTTTCATTTTTCTAAAATAAAATTAAAATATTATATTATGAACATAAGTGAAAGGTAAATATCTTTATACAATTATTTGGTTAAAGCCATGGTGTCTCTTGTCTCTTTTCGTATAGTTAATATATCTTAACATGGCATCAATAGCGAGGTTGATTCAATTCCATTTTTCATGGACCATTTTTTTAAAAAAAATTTCGTGAGTATCATGATCGATCGTTTTCTGATTGTTTGCCTTCTAAGTTGTTTTCTGTCAGTTTTTTCTATAAGTCCACTTCTTCCAATTATTTTTTGCACTTTTGGGATTCACTGTTGGGTTTATTTAACGGTTTTTCGTCGATTTCTATTTAGGTTTGTTATTAAAAAGAATGATTCTTTACATGCTATTATTGCCCAATTTAATGGCAAAACTATTTTTGTTGGAGTTATGTGTTGAAAAATTTTTTGAAAGGGAAGAGAATGTGAGGTTATATTTTTGAAACTCTAGGTAAACCAAATAAAAAAGATGAAAAATATGTAGAGAATATAGATTATTGGGATGCGAATAATTCAAAAATCATCAATTGGATCAACAATTCGGCCCAACAATTGATCGGAGTCCAACTGACAAAGTATGATACGACTAATGAGGTTTGGGATCACTTAAAAAGGTTATATGTGCAGTCAGACTTTTTCCAAATAATATCAGTTAGAGATCGACATTCGTGCCCTTCAACAAAACAATATGAGTATCAAAGAATTTTATTCTGCAATTACCAATTTGTAGGATCAGCTGTCTCTCACGGAATCTGCAGAACTACGAGTATATGCTCCATAGATTTCCCGTAGATAAGATCACCGTCTGATCCAATTCTTGATGGTTATTAAAGATGATTTTTAAGGAGTTCGAGAAACAACCCTTATTTATTTTATATTTTTTTTAAGATTCATTTCATGTTTTTATATTTACATTTTTTTATTAATTAAAATTTTTATTATTAATAAAACAATCATATAACTTTTTATATTTGTATTATATTTTATCAAATTTATTTATGTTTTTATATTTATATCTTTTTATTAATTTGATTAAAGGAAAATAAAATTAATGGCAAAATAGGTTTTCGTCTTCAGTTTAATGTTTAAAATTAAAGAAAGAATGAATGAAATATAGAATCACGCCACGTCATAAAAATAGCTTTTTTGGACCTTTCACTTTTTTTTTTTTCTTTAAATGAGTTTGCCAACTTAACAGATGTGGTTTGGTAATGGCTAATGTTGCATACTTTTTTCTAAAATGTGTCCAATATAATAAACTAAAATGATTCCCCCCAGGTTTTTGTCTTCAATTTAACGTATAAAATTAAAGAAAAATGATAATAAAATATTGAATCACGCCACATCAGCAAAAAAGTCCGATTAGATTTTTGTTGGATCTTTTTTAATGAATTGGTTAACTTAGCAGACATTATTTGATGATGATAATAGCACTTATATTTTCTAAAATGTGACCAATGGTTCAAAAATTAAAAATGTCCTCATCGTGTATAACTTTAGATATATTTGACATCATATTCATCAATAAAAATCATAACTTAAAAATGAAACTACACACATTTAATATAATAATTTTTACAAAAAAGGAACCAGTCTCATAATTGTTTGAACTCGCACAACAATTGTCGAAAACTGTGATATTTGAAAGGACAATTGAAATAGCTGCAAAATATTTTTGAAATCAAAACTAAAACCTAAATATGAATAAAGAAACAAAACAATTTCAAAAAATAAAAGGTGGTTACCCTGCAATTGATTCTCGTCTATTGTAAAATTGATCTCGACTCAACTTATAGAAAACGGACTTAGAGAGGAAGGAGGATTAAACCAGAAAATTGCCAGAAAATTATTTGCTTACGAAATTGATCTCGCCAGAAAATAATAGGTGGTTACCCTGCAATCTTCCGTCAAAACTGATCTCGCCTGAAAATTGCAAGAAAATTATTTATTTACGAACGGGAGATAGAGGAGGACTGGGAGAGGAAAGAGGGTGAAACTGGAACTTGCCGCACGAAAATTATTTTTTGGATTTTTGGGGAAGTTGGGGAAGGGATCTGAAAGAGAGTTTGGGGACAACAACTGAGAGGGAAGGGATGATGAAATTGTAGACGCGGAGCTTCAATTTAGGGGGGAGCTGAAAGAGATTAAGTTTCAGATTGTTAGGAAATAGCTTAGAGTTCAGGGATTAGAGTGATGATGCATGTGTGAAATTACTTTAATAGTGAACTTGTGTGCATAATGCACGGTGTACTAAAGTGCATCATATAATTTGTTGAAACTTATATTGTAATTGATTTTTGAAAAAATACAATTAAATCCATCAATATGTAGGTAAGATGCAAATCGGCCTCACATAACAAGAAAAAAAGATATTATAACCTATTTACAAGGTTCCGATTTTGATCCAGAGTCGTTTATTATATGTTAAAATCAAATGTCACCAACTCATCATTGACTCGCCCTAATTGAAGGATGGTATTAGATCCGCCAATTGACGTGTGCATAAAATAAATTGTCCACTTTACAAATCCTTTCAAAATATAATATTTCACATAAAAATTAAAATATTAAAATACATTTTTAATATTTATCAAACCTAATGAATATGAAAGACACGAGTAAATATTATTATACAATAAATGTATGCATAATATAAATTGTCTACTTTGCAAATCTTTATAAAATATTATATTCACATAGAAATTAAAATATTAAAAACGTTTTAATAACATATTCTCGTTTCTAAACTTACGTAAAACTTCCAAGAACTATAAGATCTAAATAATGGACCCATGAGTGCACCCGTAAACCGAAGTACAAATTGTATACTTTTTTCTCAAGAAAACCAAAATTAACAGTTGAGTCGACCACCGCAAAGCAAAGAAAACTCATGGCGGAGACCACCTCTACCTCCGCCGCTCGTTCCTGGTCGTCGGCGCTATCAGGAAAGTCCGATGAAGAGAAAGTGGAGCTTTTAGACAGAATGCTGACTCGATTGGCCCTATGCGACGACTCAAAGCTCCAAGACTTGCTCGCCAAGATTCTTCCTCTCACCATCGCCGCCCTCTCAACTGCCTCCACCTCTCTCCGCAATAAAGTAATCATCTACCAATAGTTGCGCTATTATAATTGAGTTTTTTCTTTTTTCATCTATTCTGTGACATTCTTTTATTAACGTAAAGTGCAATTTCGGACTATATTGGGGCCTGTGAATATCAAAGCTGGACTAGGTTTTGGTTTGAGTTTGAATTGGCCCAAACACAGTCATAGTTCAAGGTTTCCAACGTGACGACCTTTCAATGTTTGATATTACAAAGTTTTGTTATCACTTGAGTATCTCCACTGATTTTCTGGATTGAGTGTCTTTTGGAATTGAAATTGGGGCTTAATAGGATTGCATGATCTTACGTTTTTTTGAAAGCTGTAACTGTCGGGTTGAAGCTTTCAAAGGAGGAGATGTTTCAGAGGTTGTCTGGTGTGTTTTGTTGCATTACTTTAGCAGGATGTGAACGCTGCCGTTTATCTTTGTTGAAGATATTATGAATTTTCCTGATTGTATTTGTGGAAAAACTGTTTGGTTTTCCAGATGTCAGATGTAACTTTTCCCCCCATGTGTTAGGTTATCGAAATCCTGAGTCATGTGAACAAGAGAGTGAAGCACCAACAAGCTATTGGTCTACCTTTATCCGATCTATGGCAATTGTATGAGGAATCTAGTTCTGCTCCTATGGTTAGGAACTTTTGCATTGTGTATATTGAGATGGCAATTGATCGTGTGAATAAGGAGGTAGGCGTTTGTTAGTTATTGGTTGAACTTTTTAAGTAAAGATATTGTTTTTTTGCTTGACCTTGGGATGATACTGCAGGAAAAACAATTAATAGTTCCTGTATTTATGGCGAACATTTCAAAGCTTCCTCCTCAACATCAGGATATATTACTTAGAATCACTGCAAAGGTAACTTTAGTTTCCTACGTTTTTATTTTGATATATTATTTAGGTGAGTATAATTCTTGAAAATCCTATGTAAGGCTTCCAAGATTCTGCAAGCCCTCTTGTTTATTATTTATCAATTCATACAGTTATCATTGTACTTATTAAGAAGTATAGGCTATAGTTACATCATGAGAGGCATCAACAAAGATAATGTTGTATTATGCCCCCATATTTTAAGCAATTCAACAGGAATACCTTAATCGAGATTTGTTTATATAAATGTGAAATAAGCCTGCCAATGGAGCTTCCGTGTAGAATCTGTTCCTGTGCTTGTTAGAGGAGATCAGTGTCTCCAGTATACATATCAACCTAGGAAAGCCATTAGCTTATATTATTTCTGTGATTAAACGGATTCCACAAGTGCGGGGTAGTCATTAAAAGTATTGTTTAAAGAAAGACACACTCAGATTTAAGAGAAACTTGAGAATTTCACGAGCAATTATTCTAAGGCAGCCAATGTCACAAACCCATAAGGTTATGTGGCTTCACATTGAAATGAATAACATTGTTTTTGGCTTCCATCGGTGCTATTAACTGCTGCAAGAGCAGTATTTTTGGGAACTGAAGTTTTTTTTCCTTCAAGGTTGAACTTTGAATTTTATATATTATAAAGTGCTTGTAATTGTTGTGGAATAAACTAGTAGTCAACTAGGATCTTGATGCACATAAGTGTTGTTTCTCTTGGAGATTGAAGAGTTTTCATTTCCATTGATTTTCTGAACTCAGAATTTCACTTGTGCGAGTTAAGCCATTGGTTTTATTTTTTCCTTTTTTCTGGATTATTTTCAAGGAGCTATTTTCTTTTCTTTTATTGTACGTTCCTTCTATAAACCTTGTATACCTCAGTTCTTTTGATAGAATGTATCAGAAAGGTGAGGGTGGGACATGAACTTCGCTATATGCTACATGCCTGCTACTGTGTAGTAGTTTATGTTTCCTACTTAGTTTTCCCCATGTTTCGGGGTCTGATAATGATACTTATATTATACGTGGGTCCATGTGTGGAAATCAGAAACTTCTTCTTTTATTTAAAAGAATATGGTGCTATTTTCAATAATTTTTAGGAGAAGTTCTGAAACGGAATAAACAGAAACGTTGCCAGAATTTCGCAACGCCTAAGCTGTTTGTGTCTAAAAACATCCATGTGTTGAAAACTTTTTAAAGAGGCCCTTGGAAAACTACGTCATGCCTGTTAACAGCTTTCAATGTAAATTTTATTGGCATATCTTTATTTATTGCAGGGGCTGACATCTATAACTCTCTTTGATATAGGTAATTGGTGAGTGCCATACATCTCAAGTTAGTGATGAAGTGCTGGAAAAATATAGGATATTAGTTGGTTCTAAGGATTGTGAGATATTTCTTGAATTTTGTCTTCATACAATTTTGTACCAGCCATCCTACTCTCAGAGGTTAGATTATAGTCAGGTTTATATTGTACAATTCATGTTCTTATGGTTTAATTGCTCTTTATATTCAACCTATAAATTAATGATGAAGGCTGCCTTTGTAGTGGAGGACGCCTAGCTGGGCTTTCGACTATTCAAAGTGAACGTGTTACTGGAAAACAACCACTAAGTAGTGATATGCTACGCAACAGAAAGGTATTGATATGTAGAAGCACAAAGTATAAACCAATGTATCTTGGGTTTATTCAAATTTCAAACTATCTTCTAACATTTATTATGACCACACTCAGAATGTTCATGAGTGATTATCACGTGTTTAATGGGTATTTGTTTGTTTATTTCAATATTGCAGTCAGGAATGCTGAATATCATTGAAGCTTTGGAGCTTCCTCCTGAACTTGTTTATCCTATTTATATTGCTGCGTGTGCAGACAGGTACCACTTACTTTACATTCTGTATATTTTTGTATGCAAATTAGCTTTTTAATGTCTTCCAAATTTTCATATCATGTGCGTTTGTTGGGCTTTTGATCTCCTCAGTAATGAATATGTTCTCAAAAAGGGGGAGGACTTCTTGAAGAAGAACGCTTCTCGTGTGAATTTAGATGACCTGAACCTGATCAGCAGACTATTTCTATTATTTAATGGTATGGATCATGTATTTTCTACTCTTGGAGGACTTAAGTTGATTGTGTTTTTTAGATTTAATGCTTATTGATGATTAAATTTTTCGAAATCGGATACAAATAGTTGGTTTTATTCTGGAAACATGTTGGAGTGACAACTTTTGGTGCAGTGCTTCAATTTGTGAAGCAGCATTTGACTTTTGACTGTCCTCCAATTCACAAATGTAACCGTTGTAATATAGACATGAGGCTCTGTTTATATGTAGGCACTACTGGCTCTGAAAATATTGCTCCAGAATCCAAAGTTAATCCTGGAAATTTAGCTCTGAGAGTGAGGCTGATGTCTATTTTCTGCCGATCTATTACTGCGGCGAACAATTTTCCATCAACTTTGCAGTGCATTTTTGGGTGTATATTTGGTAAGTTGAAAACTCTGCATGTATCATATCATTTTTGAATCATGAGTTTTTTCATGCTCTAGAGCTTAATGAGAATTTCTCAGTACTACCTGTTCTGATTTCCTTTTTACTCATGGAGGAATGTTCTGATTTTTTTTGATGTTAAGTGTGTGGCATTTGTGGGAGATCTATATTGTTTGCCCTTTATCTCATAGTCTGCATACAGAAATTTTGGGAAATTCTTAACCCAACAATGGATTGCTGATTTGCCTGAAACAACAACAACAAAAAACAAAACAAAGCCTTTCTCCCCATATATGGGGTCGGGCTATATGGATTGTATTACTCATGGATGGTGAAGTTAACTCATGGACCAGATTGTTTCTTTGACATGGTTGGCAATTGTATACCTTTTCGCATATTGGTCTAGAAATGTTAAACCGTATACCCAGTGAAGGGATCTGTGGTGCTAGCATCAGGAACACTTGAATCTAGTTTCTTTATTTTGTTGATAATAAACGAAATATGATAGAGCTTTTGTGCCCAAAGGTAAAGTGTGATCAGATGTTCTAAATATGATTGCATATCATTATACTCATAAATTCTTATAAGATGTCAGACTTAAGGTCTCTTTTGGTTCCTTAAACTCCCTTTCTATTTTAATGCTAATATGCTTATTCAGGAGTTGATGCCACCTCCAGGTTGAAGCAGTTGGGTATGGAGTTTACAGTGTGGGTTTTCAAACATGTAAGTCGATTATAGTTTGTCTCAATGATTATAATTCTTCTCATATGCATATTCATCGATTAAGAATTAAACATGACTTGTGACATAACAGAACATAAATTGTAATGGCTAGAAGTGGTAGTCTGTGTTTTGTGGATTCGAATTGGAAACATTGCTTTGTCATTTCTTTTCTATCATTCTGCCACGACACTGTCTTCATGCATTCCTCCGGTGAATGCTATCCTTATTTATTTTTTTAAATTCTCTCTTACTCTCAAAATCTTTAGTTTGTTTACCATGTTAAATAGGTTTTTGTCTTCCTGTGCAGGCTAAAATGGATCAATTGAAGCTTATGGGCCCTATCATACTGACAGGAATTTTGAAAACATTAGATAATTTCTCATCCCTGGATTCAGGTCAGTTACTCTATGGTTGTTGCAGACTAATGGTCTTGCCTGAGGATATAGAGTTACTTATTGATTATCATCATCACATCCACCCTGATTATCATCACACATGCATCCAGATGCGATTGCTAGGGAGACTAGAAGTTTCTGCTTTCAAGCAATTGGGTTGCTTGCACAGCGCATGCCCCAACTCTTTAGGTAACATTTTCCAGAATTTGCATACTATGCTTCCTAGTTTTTTGTTTTGTTACTCAATGATCTCGCGTTGGTTCTCATCCTTAGGGATAAAATTGATGTGGCTGTTCGACTCTTTGATGCATTGAAGCTTGAGGGGCAACATCTCCGCCTGATTGTTCAAGAAGCAACTAATTCTCTTGCTGTTGCTTATAAGGTGTTATATCGACTTGTTTATTTTATTTTATTGCTTACCCTGCATTTCAACTTCTGTTTTGATGGTGACATGCTTCGAGTCTCAGGACGCACCCGCAAAGGTGTTAAAGGATGTGGAGTTGATTCTCTTGCAAAACTCTCAAGTGGTATGATAAGTATATTCTTGTTGACTTGCCCATCTTCTTCTTTTGCTTGTTTACCAGTTTTTGGTTAGATTTGACATCCTAAATTATTTCGTCGGAATTTTATAAGCATAACATTATCTTCGTCTTTTTGCTCACAAGGAACAAAGCGAAGTACGCTTTTGTGCTTTGAGATGGGCAACATCCTTATTCAATGTGAGACATTGTCCGAGCAGGTTTATATGTATGCTCGGAGCAGCAGATTCAAAATTGGACATAAGGTAGCTTATACCATCTTCTGCATTAATGTGCAAACACAATAATTCTGCCCTGCCCTACCCGACACCCCCCACCCCCCACCCCACCCCTCTCTTTTTTTGGGTGTGTGTGCGTGTGTATAATAAATCATTATAATTGTATTGGTAACCTAAGTTCATGATGACATAGAAGAAACTATTGTGTTTTCGAAAATCTTTGTAAAAATAAATAGCTATAACATTTGCAATTCAGCTCTTAGATGCAGTATATTTAACACAGATTTTTGGACAGGAAAAATTTCCCATCCGTATATTGGGCCAATTTTTGTAAAACCCAAATGATGTCAACATTATTGGACTTTCTCGTACCCTCCATGTTTTTGTGCTCTTACTTCCCTAAATGGACATATCCGCGGGCCTTAGAAACCCAAATGCACCAGGCTTTTTTTTTTTTTTTTAAAGAATGAATAATCACCTGCAGCCTATCTGGAGAAATTTGAAAAGAAAATTTTATTTTAATTTTATTCTCACAGCTTCTCGTGTTTGCAGAAACTTTATTGTTTTTTGTTGTTATATGAAGATTCAGGTAGCCCGCTTTAAAGTATTTTTGTGATGCAAATCGAATTTTATTTTTGCGCAGGGAGATGGCATTGGAAGGTTTGTTTCCTGGTGAAGATCAGAGGAGGACTCTGTCGCAAAGCCTCTCTACAGAGTACCCAAAACTCTCAGAGATGCTGGCTTATATTCTAGCGCAGCAGCCAGCAATCTTTGACTCTAGTGGGATAGGAGATATAAAACTTATTTTTCCGTCTAAGACCTGTGTAGCTATGATCAAGTTTTTGTTGAGGTGTTTTGAAGCAGAAGTTGCACAAACTAACTTGGCTGCAAACTCTGAATTTTTACTCTCCGTGGAAAGAATGTGTTTGCTGTTCGAACATGCTATGACATACGAAGGTTCTGTTGAGTTGCATGCATCAGCATCTAAAGCACTAATTACTTTGGGAACTCATTTCCCCCAGGTAGATTTAAATGGAGTTTATGCGATGGATATATATTTTTATGTACTTCTAATCCATTTTCTTGTATTTGCATTGCTTAACAAACTTGACTATCATTCTCTGATTGCTTTTTTTTGGATGATAGATGATTGCCTCTCGCTATGCCCAGAAAGTTCTATGGATTAAACAGTATCTGACTCATATAGATTATGATACACGTGAAGCTATGGCACGTTTACTTGGAATTGCTTCCTCTGCCCTTCCCATCTCTTCTTCAGCTGAACTTATTGGTGAAGTAATATCTTCAATTAGTGGAGCGCAAAAATTGAGGTTTGTTTATAGTCTTTCACATGTAGGTGTTCAGTAGTTAGCTTTATTTCTCCTGTCATCTCATTGAGAGACTGACATTTTCTACTGCACAGGTTTGAAGCACAGCATGGGCTGCTATGTGCTTTAGGATATGTTACAGCAAATTGTGTGTTGAGAACTCCTCCTGTAAGTTGTCTTTCTTCTTCTTTAAAAATTGCAGATTGCGAATTAGGTGAAACACAGAATCATCATAATATGAACGAAAATATCTCTTCCTCATCAGATAAATGCTTCCTGCATTTATAGTTTTTTTTAATCAATTGAGATTTTGGTCTTCTTAATCTTTTTCCCTTTCTGTTTCACCAGGTCTTAGAGTCGGTGCTTCAAAGTGTTTTGAAATGTTTGGTTGACATCATTAATAAAGAGACAGCTACATTAGCTTCTGTGGCAATGCAAGCTCTGGGTCATATTGGAATCTGCATCCCACTGCCTCCACTACTTCTTGACTCTACTGAAGGTGAAATGATATCTCCTGGTTAAATATTCAAGATTGTTGATATTTTTTTCACTAACTACTGAAGTGATGCAAATATGTTTGAAAATCTAACGAGAATACCAATTTCTTATGTTAACCTGCAGTTGCCACTTGGACCCTCTTGCATGAAAAATTGAGCAAGCTGCTCTCTGGTGATGATATCAAAGCCATTCAAAAAAGTGTTATTGCATTGGGGCACATGTGTGTGAAAGAATCATATTCATCACATCTAAATATGGCTCTTGATTTGATTTTCAGCCTTTGTCGGTCAAAGGTGGGTGAAATTCTTTTGACATAAAATACCCGAGATCCCTATTGTTATTGGTATCGTGGTCTCCTCTTCCCTGCTTTCCGTCTAAAACAGATCTTATAAAGTGTTTCATTAGTTTTAAGTTGATACAGATGCCTGCTTAAAAATCAACACATCGTTTTGCTACTTCAATTTTCTTGGCAGGTTGAGGACATCTTATTTGCTGCTGGGGAAGCTCTTTCATTTTTGTGGGGAGGTGTTCCTGTCACTGCTGATTTGATACTCAGAACTAATTATTCTTCACTATCTATGAGTTCCAACTTTTTAATGGGAGACACGTCATCATCTCTGCCAAAGCTACCCTCGATGGAATTCCAAAATGATGAAGCTTACCATGTAACAGTTAGAGATGCTATTACCAGAAAGCTATTTGATGTCCTTCTATACAGTAACAGAAAAGAGGAACGCTGTGCTGGAACTGTCTGGTTATTATCACTTACAATATATTGTGGTCGTCATGCAAGCCTCCAGCAATTGCTTCCAGACATTCAGGTTTGTGCTTGCACAGTTGTTTGTAGCTGTTAAAAGGTGTATAATTCCATGTTTGCCCAAGGTTTCAGTGAATAATTTTAATTATTAGAGCTAGAATAGCTTGACTGGATTAGAAATTGGGGTTTATGATGTGAGTTTCACTTGAAATACTGAACTTACAGGATTTTTTAGTTTTGTTTTTAGCCATATCACTCTTTTGCTCTTAAGTGCCCACGTTTTTGCTTAGTTTGTTTCATATTTTCTCCTGCATTGGGATAGTATGCATTTTATTTGAGTTTCTGTAATTGGGATCAGTACCCAAGTGCTTTTTATGTGCTATATCTGGAAGTGGAATGGATGCCTGAGTGATCCATTGTCTTATTGTATGAGGATGGCTTCTCACGGGCCTTGTTTTTTATACTTGTATGTGGGATTCCGATGTATTTGTTATTCTACAGTATTAATGCTTTTACCCCAAACAAAAGAGCTGCAATAAGGGAGTTTTCATCGGTTAACCAGGATTTAGTATTCTTAACTCTTAGTAACGTAAAATAATTGAGATTATTTTTAGAGACGATCATTCATATTTCCCTTTTTTACTATGGGTGTATAAGGCTAATCAGATTTCAGGTTGCATTTGGATGGGAGGATTTGGATTTTGGGAGAGGATTTCAATTGACTCTAGAAATAGCTTCCAAGGATTTGAAATCCATTATGTAGAATGACTGCTCCCAACAACCTGAATGGATTTGTTATTATGGATCTGAAATCCATAGCGTCAAATCATCCCATCCAAATGGAGCACTAGGTTACATTTGGATTGACCCAACAACCTCAATGGATTGATTTGTTACGATGAATTTGAAATCCTTAGATCATTCCATCCGAATTCTCAGGGAGTCAGCTTGAAATCCTTATGTTGGATATGATTTGTGTACTTCAATATAGGAAAAGTTTGTTCATAACTAACAAAGTCTACATCACTTAGTTTTTCATAATATGGAACACCATGCCAAACATTAAGTTTTGAGAATAAACTTCATTTATTGTCGAAGTTTCTGACAATGCTTTTCTGTAATACAGGACGCATTCTCACACCTCGTTGGTGAACAAAGTGAACTTATGCAAGAGTTGGCATCTCAAGGCCTTAGTATTGTTTATGAACTTGGTGATGATGCCATGAAGAAAAGTTTGGTTAATGCCCTTGTTGGAACTCTAACTGGCTCGGGGAAGAGGAAAAGAGCTGTTAAGGTAAGTATGTATGTATGTATGTATGTATGTATGTATGGGGCTTTCTGTTTCCTTCTGTAAATATCATACTTTTTCAAATTTCATTTTCTATATGTTTGTCCTTAGTCTGTTCTTATTGGATAATCATCAGCTGGTTGAGGATTCTGAAGTGTTCCAAGAGGGTGCCTTTGGTGAAAGCCCTAGTGGAGGAAAACTGAGTACTTACAAGGAGCTCTGCAACCTCGCTAATGAGATGGGACAACCTGATTTAATCTATAAATTCATGGATTTGGCCAATTATCAGGCTTCTCTAAATTCAAAAAGAGGTGCTGCTTTTGGATTTTCTAAAATAGCCAAGCTTGCAGGGGATGCCCTACAACCTTACCTCCGTGCATTGGTTCCAAGACTTGTTCGCTATCAGTATGATCCTGATAAAAATGTACAGGTAAGGATCTCTCAGTGCTCCAGATGGAGTGATACTATTGGCATTTTAAATTGCTGGATCTCATTTTTTATTTTGAAAGTTTCTGCTTGCCTTGAAAATCTGCACCATAGGTTTCTTTCCTCTGCTTTTTGTCTGGAATATTTTTCATCTCATTTCTTTCTTTCTTTCTTTTTCCATTTTGGTGGATGGACGGCCACGTGATGTCCTTTGGGACTAAATCATTTGAATATCCCCCCACCCATTTTTGCTCAATTTGATTTTGGACATTGCATCAGGATGCGATGGCACACATCTGGAAATCATTGATAGCAGATTCAAAGAAAGCCATTGATGAGCATTTGGACCTTATTTTTGATGATCTCTTGGTACAATGTGGATCTAGGCTTTGGCGATCCAGGGAAGCTTCTTGTCTTGCTCTTGCAGATATACTTCAAGGACGCAAATTTGACCAGGTTACCATCTAGATATATTCTTAACTACTATTTGGTTCTGGTGATAGCTATTTCTTAATCAGCTACGAACAAAAGAAATTAACTTTTAAGGTGATTGGTAGGTAAAATTGCAAGTACTTCATAGTTTATTTTATCATATGGTTGATCACTTTTGATTTCAGTATTTCCTGTTGGCATCTAAGTCCTATTTGTGACCACCAAGTCCTGAAAACTTACTTGGCAGATTTTCTATTCTTTGTTGTCCTTTTATTCTTTCCTATATATCAGAATGGAGGCACCCTAAAGGACTCTAAGTTAGCCAAGACAATTGAATTCTGTACAAAATGGTCATCTTCCTGAAGACATAATTAGTATGTCCTTATTTATTCATTTGAAAATACTACCTGTGTGTTTTATCAAGTAAAATATGTACACACATTGTGGAAAAAATGCATGGGTTTCAGTTGTTAGAATTTAAAAGTACTTTGTAAGGTAAGATTTGTTTTTTTAAAGAGAAGTTTGTGGCAGTTGCTTTATATGTACAACGATGTTTTAATTATTTATATTCAAGTGACTCAGTTGGATAAACTAAAAGATTCCCTCCTTTTTAGTAGCTAAGATTCCAGTTACAATGAGGTGAGGATGTAGGAATTAAATTCACGGTATTTACATACATGCTGATTTATTTTTACATATACTTGTTATGTCTTATGCTTATTTGAGGATCGCAATTGGTGATATTGTCACTGGCATTGAACCTTATTGTCTGTAATGTTCGTTACAATCAATGTCTATGTCTATGCACGATCCTTAAGTCTTCTATTTTTATTGAAATGATGCATTATTGACTTAATGATCGGATCTGATGATTATCTTTTATTTAGAAATGCTTGTTTATTTACGATCTAACTCATAATAAGTCATTCTTCTCTGCCACTAATCACAGTTGCGTGCCTTGCTTATTCCTCTACCCTGTCAAATTTGACTCCATCAAAATCTAAGGCCATTCATTTTTGGATGACCCCGAATGCTCTGCATTGCCTGGAACTTAAGAGCACATAACATTATTTATGTACATTATACAAGTTAGAAATCAAGGATCTCAAAGAGGATATTGTTTATTATGGTTTTTTGATATTAAAGTTTTACCTAAATTTTCAAAGATTGTAGATAGAACTGAAACTGATGGTCAAGTTTAGACAGCTACTTGTATCCTGGTGGAAATCGATCTACAAAGATACTGTTCATTAATTATTAGTTATGTATATCATGGCCATAAAAGAGTATTCAGCACCCTTGATATGTGATTTTCCTCGGTCAATCCCACTTTTTAATGCAATGTACTTGTGAGTTACCAGAGTAACCTAAGCCGTACACTAGTTTACTCATCTTACTGTTTGAATGGTTACTGAACTCTGCTTCCTTGCAATTATTGATGTAGTTTTGTGAAGCAGAAGAAGCTTCTTTAAAATCCCATACATACATATGATGTTCTTTTTCATATTTTTTTCAAAGTCATCACATAGCTATTAACTGGTTTCAAGTGTCCCATGGTGTAATGGATGCGATGCGACTGGTCTCTCAAGGACTGTTATCTGCTTTTTGATAGGTTGAAAAGCATTTAAAAAAAATATGGATAGCTGCTTTTCGTGCCATGGATGATATAAAGGAAACCGTCAGAAATGCTGGTGACAGACTATGCCGTGCTGTTGCGTCATTAACTGGGAGGTTATGTGACGTCTCTCTCACACCAGTTCCAGAGGCGAGACAAACAATGGCTTTAGTTTTGCCTTTGTTGCTAACAGATGGCATAATGAGTAAAGTTGATATCATTCGCAAGGCATCCATTGGTATGGTTACGAAGCTCGCAAAGGTAAAAGTTTGAGGCTTTTAAAAGCAGAATGAAATGTAAATATTTGATACAATTGGTCAATCTATTCGCTTAATTTTGTTAATGATATATGCATGGGTTCTGGGTTCATTTCTTTAGCTTAGGCATGTATTCTTGCTCATGTACCTTATCATATGCATTTTCCTATCTAAATTTCAAGTTTTCAGTGATAAGAGTGTTTGTTATCCTGACCTCTATACTTGTTTCCTTGTGCCGTGCAATTGGCATCTTATATTATACTAGAGTTGGTCATTTCGAGCTGGTCTGTTCACAAAAGTAATATTTGACTATATTCTGCTCCAAACTTGTAAAAGTTTATGTTTGTTGAGGTGAAATGCATACTTTTTCTAAATGATCTTTATACTTCTGTTTTCCTAATGTTCTTTCTCACAAATTTACATGAACGTGAAATGTGAATATATCTTTACACTAGCTAGCTAGCTGTATTCCATTTTTTTGAGGCTCTAGTGATACCTTTTGTATTCTTTTGATAATGATAAATAAAAACCTTGGGCAGATGCACTTTTCACCACCTTCTTCCTCACTCATAATTGTTACCATATTTACAGGGTGCAGGAATTGCAATTCGTCCATACTTGAATGATCTTGTGTGTTGTATGCTGGAAAGCTTGTCTAGCCTTGAAGATCAAGGAATGAATTATGTTGAGGTTTGGATGAATTTACTATTACCGACACTTATTTTATTCTTCTTTGTGGTGATTCTTTTTTTTTTTTTACCCCCATGTTCCATTGGTTGATGATTTAGTACATTCATGATCTGGATGCAATGAATCTTGAGAATTTGTTGATTTTTTTTCTAATATTTCTCCCTGACCTTGTGAGTATTGTTATCTTTCAATCTGCCAGTTGCATGCAGAAAAAGTGGGGATACAGACTGAAAAACTTGAGAACTTGAGAATTTCAATCGCCAAAGGATCTCCAATGTGGGAAACTCTTGAATTCTGCATAGATGTTGTTGACTCCGATACTCTAGAAAAATTGGTTCCTCGTCTTGCTCAGCTGGTCCGATCTGGCATCGGTTTGAACACCAGGTGTGTTTTCATACAGTTTTACTTTGGGTGAATTCAAACTTGCCCTCAGTCTGGTTGAATATTATGCCTGTTGTACTTTCATTCATATCACTTTATCCCTTGTACGCTCATTTTTCTCACTGTGTACTCATTATCTTTGTTACCCCTCTTAGTGTCCTTACCTACTATTTTTGATAAATTACTTAAAAATGTCCTAAAATTTATTTACTTTTTTTTTTTTTATGTACTGTTCAACTTAACTATTAAACACTTAACTTTAAATTCATCTGAAGTTTTTTGTCCCTAAGATGTAGTGCCTGTTAACTTACTATAGTAGTTTTTGTTTTGTTTTGTAATGAGCTTCATAGTTCATACTCATTAATAATATATACAATATAATATTAGTAATATTTTATTAACTATGTAGATATTAGTAATATCTTTTATGATTAATGGAATTATCGTATAAGTTCAAAAACTATGTTCATTTCAAAAATTATTTCCATGAAATCTTGATAATTCCATGAATCATAAAAAAAATGTTACTAATATTTTATGTATTTAACAAAATTTTAATCAGAAATACTAATAAATTATTTCTATTAATGATGAGTTGAAAATTTATAAGATGTATTAGCTAATGATTAACATCCTATAATATAAAATTTTATCAGGAACTATGTTAACAAAAAGAGAGCCATTAATTGTGGTACATAACATTTCAAATAAATTCTATATTATGCTTAATTGATCAAGTTAAAAAAACTATAAATTCATGTATACTAATTTCTGAACGTTCAAAGAAATTTACCATAAATAAAAGTAACGGCAAATTTAGCTATTTTTCCGAGAGACATGGGGATAAAGTGGAACACTTGAGAATACAAGGGGGTAAAGCAAATTGCTTTGCCATACATGGGAGGTTTAACAGCTTGACCACATAATTACTGTATTAGTTATGGGCAGAGTTTCTATTTGGTCTCTCGACTTAAAACTTTCTACTCATTCTTTTTATCCAACTCATAACTAAAATAAGAAGCATACTTGGAAATATGGTTGCATTTGGAAAAAAAAAAGCAACATTTAAATTTGAGTGACTAATAGCACTCTAAAAGAAATAATTTTTGAATACAAGTCAAGGTGTAATTATCTGCCGAGCTAAATGATGTGCCCAAGACTAGCATATCTTTCAAATGTTCATTATTTTTGCATAACTAATTAGAACAATTATTTTATACAATTCTTACAGGGTTGGTGTAGCAAACTTTATCAGCTTACTAGTCCAGAAAGTTGGTGTTGACATCAAGCCATTCACCACTATGCTGTTGAGGCTTTTACTTCCAGTTGTTAAGGATGAAAAAAGTGCTTCATCGAAACGCGCCTTTGCTAACGCGTGTGCTATAGTTTTGAAGTATGCAGCTCCATCACAGGCCCAGAAATTGATAGAAGATACTGCAAATCTGCATTCTGGTGATAGGAATGATCAGATTGCATGTGCAATCCTATTGAAAAGCTATGCATCCACAGCTGCTGATACATTAAATGGATATCATGCCATTATAGTCCCAGTTATATTGGTTTCAAGGTTCAATCCGGCTTTCATTATGTTTCCATTGCTATGTTGTTGTATCATCAGTTAAAGATTCTTATTAAGGTCTTCACCATGTGGGACCAACCCATTATACCCCTTGAGGAGGTCGATTCAGTTAGCATATTTTGTTACAGATTAGAAATCTGTCCGTTCACTTGTTTAGTTCTTTTCGTGCAATTTGTATTTTCTAGTTTATTCATCCATGTTTTAGGTAGGACTAATATATTTTATTGTTTGGCAGATTTGAAGATGACAAGGCAATCTCTGGTCTTTATGAGGAATTATGGGAGGAAAACATGAGCAGTGAACGTATAACACTTCAATTATACATGGGAGAAATTGTTGCTCTTATCAATGAAGGGCTCTTGTCATCCTCATGGGCAAGTAAAAAGAAGGCATGTGTAATCTTTCCTTTGTATTTGTTCGGCCCCTTTTTTTCCCGGTACATGTAGAAGTTATCCTTCTATTGGTAAATCACTTGTCTATGTGAGAAACTTTGGAACAGTTAAAATATGATTTCTTCTTAAATGTGCAGGCATCACAAGCAATATGTAAGCTCGGTGAAGTCCTTGGCGAATCACTATCTTCTCACCACAATGTTTTGCTCACCTCTCTTATGAAGGAAGTTCCTGGGCGTTTGTGGGAGGTAGGCATATTTCTGAATATATTGCTTAATCAGTTTCGCGCAAATAAATAAATCATGGCTTGGTATACCAATATCATAAACACATTTGAGAGCCTATGAAAATGCCATAAATCTTCAGTAACATCCACTAGTAATTTGCCTTTGAATTATGCTTGCAATTGGAAAGTGCTTCAGTAAACACAAGAGGATAAAGATTTCAAGAACTGTACTTTCAAAGGGGTTAAACAACACTGATGGATTAGAAATGAAAATAAAAACCGGATATAGAGGATTTAGCAAGCCTGTCAAACTGAATTCAGAAAATTTATGAAGCATTTTCTTGGGGAGCAGTTAATTAGGGTTGTAGCTACACTCTAATATAGACCAAGCTAAATTCTGTCAACATTTTAACATTTATATCATATGATTCATGTGTGCTTCATTATGTAACAGGGAAAGGATGCTGTATTAAATGCGTTATCTGCTCTTTGTACGTCATGCCACAAAGCAATTTCTGCTTCCAATCCTGATGCTCCGAATGCTATATTGAACCTTATATCATCCGCATGTACAAAAAAAGCACAAACATTCCGTGAAGCAGCTTTTTGCTGTCTTGAGCAGGTATGTCATGCTGCCTTAATGTGCTCACTGCTATTTGCAATCCTGGATACGTTGCCAGTGCATGTTGGATGAACAAACAGATTGCAACATATATATGGCTTCAGTTGGGTTATCAAAAAAATTTAATTTTTTACGTTGCATGAACAAAGACTGGCAACAGTGAGTGAGCATGCCACTGGACTCATGGCAAAAAGAGAAGAAACTGAAGGAAAAAAACAAAAAACAGAGCAACGGTGGCTTGTTCATTGCTCTCTCTCTTTCTCATATATATATATATATATATATATATATACTATATATATATATATATATATATATATATATATATGTGTGTGTGTTGTGTGTGTGTGTGTGTGTGTGTGTGTGTGTGTGTGTGTGTGTGTGTGTGTGTGTGTGTGTGTGTGTATAAGTATATATATGTATATCACAGAGAGAGAGTGTGGGGTTAAGCAAATAATCTGTGATAACAAGAAAATATGGAACCCAATTTCTGAAGCACTCTTAAAAGTAAGATTTTAACGATTATAGATGTGATTGTCTATCATAACAAATTTCTCCACGAAACTTTTATGTTTGTATCTGTTTTATTTTAATATTTTAGAAAATGAAAGCACAATTGACTGTGCATTGAGTTCTTTACACATTCTGTTTCAGGTGTGCGTTATTTCTATATGTTTCATGATCAATCTTTTTGGCTTGAATCGTACTTCTCTCGTTTGGTTCTGTTTTTAGGTTATCAAAGCATTCAACAAACCGGAATTCTTTAATATGATTTTCCCATCTCTATTGGAGATGAGCAATTCACTTGCTCATACCAAGTCAGGTCAAATATCTTTGACAAGTGATGTTAAAGCAGGTATAGCACAAATCCTTACTAATCTGTGTCTGTGATAATCCATCTTTGTTATGAGAAGAGAGCACCTGAATTTGATGGACTATTAAATTTTTTTATTAATGTTTTATTGCAGTACTATCTTCTTTCTCTTCCTTTATGTTGTTGCTTTACTATCTTCGTTTTCTGAGAAAACGAAGAAACTCTTCTTATAAATGGTTGTATATCATCATTTTGGTTCCATGTCTCAAAGTTGGTGTCTGGGGCTGGTTTGACTCTTGATACAGGATAAAACTGAAATAACCCCAGAAAGTTAAGCCATAATGCATTAGTACCAAGAATTTAGTACGTTCTCTCTTTGGGGTCTTTTTTCATTGTTTTCTTAAAAATTATTAATTGCTTATGTATTTGGGTGATGATACTAAATGTCAATAATCACTCTGTTTTTTTTGTCACCAAAAATTGTTATAGCCTCTATTAAAAAAAAATCTTGGTTTAAACTTTAAATGGATATAAAGATGTGTCTTGTTCACATTATGAGTTTTAGTTATAAACTGAATCGAAATTATTAATCAGTAATTTGGTTGTAACCACATCAGATCGTTTAAGCGCTTATATCTTGTTGCAGATGCAGATGAGTCAAATAGTTCTCCGGCTTTACAAGATAAAATATTAAGTTGTGTTACTGCCTGCATCCGAGTGGCTTGCATTGGTGATATAATTGAGCAACAGAAAAACTTCATTGATTTATATCTAACTTCCATATCCCCTACTTTCCCATGGACAGGTGCGTTGACATCCATACCGTTTTCCTATACTTACCCTCTCGATCGATTTATCTGTACTCATGATGTATGCTTTTCATTTCTTGAACAGTTAAAATGACGGCGTTTTCTTCTATAAAAGAACTCTGCTCAAAGTTGCATAGTGGCATTAACAATTCACAAGATTCTTCCATGCATACCAGAATTACTGTTTTTATTCATGAGGTGATGCCTAATTCTAATCCCATTTTTCTTTGTTTAGACCATTAAACAAATCTATGGACTCTAATCAGACTATTTTGTAAATTTTCAGTTATTTTACTCGCTGTCACCTGAATTGCTTAAATCCCTTCGTACAATAAAAATTGGGCAGGTACGTTATTCTACTAATTTTCCCTTGCTTTCTTTGTTAATCTGTATTGTATATGTTATTTTTCCGTGAGTTTATACATTGATGGCTTCAGTGCCAGTATTTTCACTATCTATCACGCGGAACAAAATATAATATGGACCTGGAAACTGCGTTTTCTTTTCCTGAGTAGGTGGTTGTGAAGCAAGTTATTTAACAAAGAAGAAAGCAACTTTTGGTTGGCTCAGTTTTGTTTTGTTTTTTTAGAGAAAAAAAAAAGAGAGAATTAGTTTCCCTAGTGAACAAGATACAATCGCTTTGTTTGGGATAATATTGGGGTGATTGAAAAAAAATAGATACTCCCTCTTTTCCCAAATTAAATGCCGTTTTAGAACAACAAATTTGTCTAAATGTCGTTTTTGGAGTTCAAGATATAATTGCCGTTAATCTTCCAAAATTGCTCATATTTAAATGGGCATTGGAAATGAAAAAATGATACTTAAGAAGATAAAGTTACAACCTATTAAAACAATAACATAATAATTAAAATTAAATAACGGCATATAAGCCATTGAATAAGATTCCTTGATCTTTGTGAAATCTCCTAAAATGACAATTATTTTGGGACGGTGGGAGTAAAACTTAACCAAGTAGGACCGAGTACTTTACTTAAATAAGGTGATTGGTAGTTAGACTAGAATAATGATGCACGATTTTACATTTAAATCTATAAATCTATTTTAATTTCTTATTATTTTCTCCCTCTTTTCTCTTTCCTTTTTGGTCGCGTAAGTATCTTTTTCATTTCCTTTTTTCTAAGCTTCTTTCTTTTCTGTTGCTTATTCGTTCTCTTTTCCACATTTAATGCATCGTTTAAAATCTAGAATACTGATGGTATACTGTGATCTTTGTCAGTTTCATATAGCAGCTGCTGAATGCCTTCTGGAGCTAACAAATCAGTACAGAGCTACTCCACCGGCCCATTGGACAGAAATAGCATTTGCAACTGAGCTTCTTGATTTGTGCGAAGTAGAGAAAAATGAACAGGCCAAGTCCTTGTTGAAGAAATGCATCGACATTCTAGGAAAACTTAAAGAAGATATGAAATAGCACCGCTAGCTAAAATCACTTTTGGATCTGATGTTTATCGTGTGCCTGGAACATTAGTGTTTCTAGATTTAGGGGAAACAGAGTAAAGCTAATATGTAAAACTAGTGTTTATAGAGGAAGAAAGTGTACAATTTAACTTGAGGTATAGCAGTTGATAATCATAATGCAGTCATTTCTTGATGATATACTACTGCAAATACAAAATTCCTGCTTTGACGTGTAAAGTTTCAAAGTTCTTGGCTCAAGATTGTACGACAGTTTCTATGCTTGGTTTTTTGTACAACCATTTCTTGGTGTGAAAGTTTCCAAAAATAAAAGGAATCATAGAAAAATAAATAGATTTAATCCGTACCAATAAGAAATTCCCATATAGGAAATAATAATGAAATCACATATACTTGTGGGTTCGAGTTGATACTTTGACTTCGGGAGGATTATTGTTATAGCTGAAATGCACCATAAGTAATGTGCAGATAAATATACATCGATATAGATATATTAATTAAAACTACTAGTTACATTACATTAAATATTTATATACATCAACAGTACTAAAAAAAATGTCACTTTGACATGTTATACCATCACCGTTATTTTTCTCTTCGTATTGTCATTTTTTGCCTTAAAAATATCTCTTTGCATTTTAATGTATAATTATCACATTTTCAATTAATATTATCACTTTTAGCCTGAAAAGTAAAGTCACTCTGTATAAGGGTGAAACTTCACGACACGAGTCGATGTAAAGCTGTTTTCACGAAGACCAGTCAGGACTCAGGTTGTTACTTAGTGCCATTTTTAGGGTAAGCATTCGCAACCACCTTTGCGGTCGCAAACCCGGTCGTGATGGGGACAAAAAGGGTCACAAATGCAGTTTAGTGATGGAGATTTTATTTTTGACTTAAAAAAGGGGCCAAGAAGCAGTCTTAATACATCAAATTCTAGCCCCTTCCATTACCCATGAGCATAAAGTTCACTTTTGAAGAGAGTGAGAAATTGTGATATAGAGAGTTATTTGGGTTTGATTCGGAGGAGAAACACGGGGAGTACGAAGATCAAAGGATCTACACATTCCATAAGGTTTATTCTTCCTTTGTTTTATTTATGAACGTTATGTGTTCAATGAATAGCTTAGTGTATTTCGTGAACATGTCCAGCTAATATTTCATTATTCTGGGTCCGGATCTTGGGCGAGTTGGGGCTCCGTCATATGAATGAGAATCCTTTTGACAGTTCTACAGGGACCTACTCTTCTACAAATGTCATTTGTATTAGCAAAATATTGTACTTTGGGTTCAATATAATATCTACTGTATTTATGTTGTTTCCAAGTTCTAATCATAGTTATATACAACGCCAAATTAACAATTCAACAACTGCAAAAGAAACTATAAGGCGATGTACATAATAAGCAAAGCGCCCATGTTGACAAACTCTGAACTATCTGATAAATCACAATCAATGGTGAAGAATGTCTATCTAATTAACATCTGAAAACCCAGAAACAATCTTGTTGCCCATATTATAGTTTATCAAATATCAATGCAACTTATTGGCAATTTGGGCTTTGTTTGGTCTAATCGACAACCAAAATATTAGTTCAAAAATAAAAACAGAAGGAACCCAGATAACAAACTGGAGCCATCCGATCCCAATCAACAAAAATACGCGTTCGAATTTAAATAACAAAAAAAAAAAAAAAAAAAAAAAAAATCGACGCGAACAAAAAGTCCATCAATTAAGCGCCGGTGCTTCAAATACCAAGAAATCAGGAAGCTCCACGAAACGGAAAAAACAATGTCCGTACAATGTTGAGATCTCCTTCATAGCCTCGCCGAGCAGCCCCTCGTACTCCCCATTCAGCATGTCACTATACTCCAAAATCACATTCGGCACGTCATCATACTGCAAAAGCACATTCGGCACGTCACCATGCTTCAAACACACATCCGGCACGGGCAAACACATAACCATCGCGAAACACACACCCTTCAGCAGCCGCCCCGACGTCGGCAGATACAGTTCCCGCAGCCAACACAAGCTCGGGTTCTGCGGCTTGAAATAGTTGATCACACGAGCCTCTCCACAGAGCAACTTCTTTCTACACTCAACCAGCTGCTCGCCCCTCACCTCAAGCTTCCCATATTTCTCCGTATCCGTTATCACAACATTCTCGAGCAAGCTATGGCATTTCAGAAGCAAACTCAGCACCAATTGCCATTCTCGGCAGCACTTGAAGGGAAAATGCAACGAGTCTCGAATATGTCTCATCGTGAAGTAAGAATGATCTTGCTCCTCTCCGGGCTCATCTTCATTTGCCATGCATACCGAACTAGCCACTAGCGCCACTAAGCTCTCGGCCCCGCCATTACTGTTTCTGCACTTAGCCTTCCAAGTTAGGGGTGAAAAACGGGAAAGGTTTCTCGAACAAACAAACTCCAAGTGAATGGATTTGAGATCCTTGAAATTCTGAAGGAACGAGAAGAATCTGAGAGCTTGAATCGACGATGACCGGATGAGTGGAGGAATTTCATCGCTGGTCGCATTGAGTATCTGACGATGAAGCTTGAAGATGTCTTCAGTTGAGACGGTGGATTGCATTTCGATGCTGGGGAGAGTGAGGATAATGCTGGGAATGCAATATATAGTCGACGCGAAGCGCTTTGAAACTAGTGTGCATTGGCACAGAAATTTTAGCTCATCCAAACGGCTTAGTATCGACTGGAACACTTCGTCAGGCAGACGAGCAAAGTGATCGACGGCCTCAGTTGCTGCTCCCTTGTTCTTCAGTTTCACCATAGACATTTTCGCGGGTTGTTGCGAAGATGATAAGCTTCTTTAGCTTCGACTCTGCAGATATCTATTCAATTAAAGGATATCAGTGTACAAAAATGACGAATACCAAACTGAAATGATCGTTCAATTCACTCCCTTTTGTGTTCAATAATTTGGTTTACTGAAATTTCAAAAACAATAATAAAACTTATATTAAAATCATAATTATATTTCTTGGTTATTATTTTTATCATACTAGTTAGTAGAATGATACATAACAATATAATATATAAAATTAAACTATAAACTATACAAAAACAATAATTCAGTATTGGCAACAACAGTTTACATTGTTGTAAAACGTAAATTGAAATCAAAAACCAAAAACAAATTTAATACCGAAACCACGTAATTGAATTTTCAGGTAATTCGATGAATTGTATCCACATTCTTTACACTTCCATTTGGAGGTTTTTTGTTTGGTTAGAGAATAGTAATTTTATTTTTGTTAAGTGAATGATGAATCTTGAGGATTTGAATGGATGTGAGATTGAAATATAATGTTAACAGTTAATTTGATATAAAAATAGTAAAATAATGATGGGATATGATTGGTAGTTAAATATATGTGAGCAGGTGAATAGTATGGGAAAATGTGTAACAATGATTAGTGATTTGATGATTTTTTTTAAAAATGAGTTCCAAGTGCTTGGTGGGAAAAAAATATGAAAGTGGGTGAATAATTTAATTTTTTAAAAATTTCATAGCCATTTCCTTTTCATTTTGAAACAAATCTCATTGGGAAAAAATCATTTTAAAATGATATCCAATCGCCACCAAAATCCCCAAATCTGAAACACTCTATAGTCTATACATTAAAGAAGAAAAGATAGAGCTAAACAGCCTGCATAACAGCATAAGCATAACACCTCCTCAATAAAATGCACAGAAACAGTGGTATCATCTCTCTCTCTCTCTAATGATCAAAATGCAACACCGTTTACACACATAAAAATGCATCTCTCTCTCTAATGATCAAAATGCAACACCATTTACACACATAAGAATGCACAAGTTAAAATGAAGATGGATGAATCATATTGTTCTGAGAATGTTGTGCTGAACCAAAACAATACTTCATGCTTAATGTATAGAGCTCTCGAATGCAAATGAACCAAACTGAGCCTATAATAACAACTTTTGATCATTGACTCAAGTTGAACCAAACTGAGCCTATAATAACAACTTTTGATCATTGACTCAAGTTGAATTACTCTGGATCAAGCTGGATCAGGATTAGAAATCAAATTATTCCACAATCACACAAATGGTCAAAACAGTATTTTCATTTTTTATATTTAACAAATCGGGTCATTTTGCAAATGAACCCAACTGAGCCCAAAATAATTTGCATTACTTTGGATCAACCTGGATCAGGCATAAAAATTATTCTCAGAACGTGTAGAACTTTTAAATAAATCTAATGAGTAACAACCTTGTTTCCAAATAATTTTGTCCGCACGTCATTAGTGCAAGACAAATAAAAAACGTAATGATCAATAAATGCATAATTATACAATAATTCTCAGAAAACAGAAACTACCTCATGCAACAAGGATTTATCTAGAAAAGTCAAATAAAAAACATTGTCTCGGCAGATCAAAAGTAACGTAAATCGCAAATATTCATGGAAAGAAATCCTGCTCAAATCTATCAGAGAAAAAAATACAATAACCATTAAGGACAAATGACAGACGATTGACTAACATAAACCATCAATTCTTTCCAAATGAAGTAATAACAACGGATAAGATACAGAAAGATTAACATAAACGATGATTCTTGCCTCTTTGTCGCTGGCTTGTAGATGGGAAACAGAATAGAGAGTTTGGTACTTTCGGCAAGGGAGGCGTGAAACCCTAGGTTTCCGATTGGACTTGTTTCGGGCATTATATATGAAAAATCTATGGTGCTAACGTCATTAATCGTGTTCTTTCCAGATGACCTAAACACGTTTTAGTTTATACTTATGAGATTCTTTTACTAATTTGGTCTAACTAATATGCAATACACTAAATGTTTTGAAGTTTCAATTAAAAAGGGCAAACTTGAATACACTGAAGTATCAACCTAGCGTATCCAGACTGAATAAAGTCCAAACAAACACGAGAAAGGTAAGAAGTAGAAGAGAAGTAATTTATAACTAAAAGACTAAGATATTAGAAACTCATTTTTGAATCCCATACCAATTTGAACAAAATAGCACCATTTTGTAGGAGATAGAGAGTCATAAAACAAATTTTATAAAAATTGCATCGAGCAGTCTAAGGGAGAGAACTAGTACCAGCATTATCGAAGAATGACCCCTGGATGGTAGAGAGCTATAACGATCCCAGAAAAGAATAATGGAGAATGGGGAACCATGTGTGCAGTTAGACGAAGACTCCATGGCGTTGAATATAAACATCCAGCTGCCCTTACAATCACTTTTCATGTAAAGTGTATATCCTGCCAGCTTTGTCGTATACCTGCCATGTATGACAAAAAGAATCAATCTGTTTCTCAGAAAAACAGGTATAGGTAAAATATAAGCATCACTAATTCGTTAACCAAAACAATTCATGAATTCATAACACGGTAAAATAACCAACTGTTAAAATTAAAAATAAAAAATAAATATAAAAAAAAACAAAAATATTGTTAAAATAACCCGGAATTTCAGAATGAAATGCGAACTGCTTCTTTGGCCATACTAATTCATTATGTTAACTTGTCAACCGTGGTAGACTTCTATAATTCTATGTCTAACAGAGAGTTCAATCTCTAATGTAGCTACAATTTGCAAACCCCAACACAAATAACATATTTTCGCTACACTTGCAAGTTTTATCTCCGTGCAATATGAATAGAGGGCCAAGATCATAACCAAATCTCATCCTTGTCAATATTTTATCTTCACAAGGATTTAACTAACCAATAATGTTTATGCAATCTATGTCAAATCTCATCCAGAAATCATATGTTAGACTTGGAGACGAGTGAGCAGTAAGTCATAAATTTTAAGTGTACCAGCCATCGATTGAACAGAGAAATTAATTAAAAACCCACTCAATGAAAATGAAAAGAAAGGCCTTTCGCTTCTTGCTCAATTTCATTCTGGTACTTTCTTTTCTGGCATCTATGAGAAATATGACAAATCGAACAGCGTAACAAGGTATATCTCTCAGAGTTTTCTTACTGACCGGAAACTACAAATCAACGATTCACAGAATATATCACATTAAGACACTAATTATTGGTCAATCAAAAGAACAATTTGTTGGTAAATAAAATCTACTCACTGCAGATTCATACGTCAACGCGCAAATAACTGCTCTAATTTCCAACAAAGCACATTATCTGCATCCAGCTGTCCATCAATTTTTACAAATCTAGAACCATATAGAAAAATTAAAATGGACTGCAAGCAAGATTGATTCTATACGAACTAAATAAGTAGTCCACCTGGCACATTTATTTATCAAATTGAGACGTTCAGAACTCACAACTGCAAGGTTAACATCTGAGACCACCGAAGCTAATTAAGTTTCGAGATATTATGATCTTGTAGCATATAGTCAACAAA
Organism: Phtheirospermum japonicum; assembly: GCA_014905375.1. NCBI lineage: Eukaryota > Viridiplantae > Streptophyta > Magnoliopsida > Lamiales > Orobanchaceae > Phtheirospermum > Phtheirospermum japonicum. Next base: position 651,157 of record BMAC01000473.1, read on the forward strand.
ATAAAAACGAAAGCAGTCCGGAGAGAGGTGAAATCAAAAAGGAAATAACTAGGAAACAATTGTGAAAAGGTCAAGTAAGGATCCGATCCCCACCACTTTGTAACATTAGGTCAAGTGTATCGGGCTATCAGCTACTGGATCCCATCCTTAATATTAAAATTTTAAAAAAAAATGGCAATTCAGTATAGGCCCAGTAACCATCGGTAGACGGTAAAAATACCATAGCAAACTTGTTCTAAGCATGTTAACTTAAATCATGTCAACAATTAATGAGACGCAATTGCACTGCAACTCTAGTATCACAAAAATCAAAATTATACTTGAGAGAAGAAGAAAAAGAAGAAGTACCGATTGAAGAGGCAAAACAGTGAAATTATGCAGGGAAAATGATAAATACGATGGTTTGGAGGATGTGGCCGTCGTAGAGCAGATGCGTAATTTTTATTCTTGAGCTCCATTCCATGGGGCGCCGCTTTCTTTTCATTTCTGTTTCCTGCCTGGAGCTTATCTGTTCATCTTCTTTGAATGGACTGTAAATAAAAACTCGTCTCATACAATGGACAGGCCCACCTTGTATTGATTTTTTAATGCATTTAATAGTGCTGACTCACACACACACACTAATATATACACACACACACTGATATATATATTAATTTTTTATATAATATATTTGGTGATTTTAATTAATATACCTATATATATTGATGTGTATTTACATATATAACTGTTTTAAGACTTGTGTGTATTATATGAATGTTTGAAAAATAGACATTCACCTAGATAAATTAAATTAATCGTATCACTAAATTACAAAAGTATTCAAATGAATTTCTAAAAAACCTTTTTATAAATTACATTAGGTGTTTCATTTACAATGTTGTTATTTTCGCAATAACATAAAATTTCCAACACTTCTTGTGTCTTAACTCTCGATATTGCGACATAAATATGGTACGAAAGTTATGAAGTGATATTTTTATAAAAAAAAGAATATGTGATAGATATAAAAATTAAAAAGAAGATTAGAGAACACGTAAGTAAAAAAAAAAGTGACATCTTAACTTTTTTGATTTTATATCAAAACTATAGTATGCATTTCGGATACGTATTTGGTATGAATATCATGATTATTTGGACATACAGTATTAGTTGTCTACTATTCAACACGTCATGTATTATATCATGTGTGAAGTGTGGTATTATGTGCCAAATGAAATTCATTTACCTCTTAATAATTTTTAAATACATACTAAAATTATCTTGTAAATAATTTTTGAATTTATATATTTTCATAATTTACTTATTTATATTATTTTATAACTCTAAATATGAGTTTTGTTGAACTTTTCTCAGAAATATATCATATTTAAATTACTATTGTAATTAGACTATTATCACAATTAAGATATTCTTAATTAAGGTGATTGTGAGTTCCTTTAAAAGGGATGTATTTAAGAGAAAATAATACAAAATAAAAATTGAATAAATATATAACATAATTTAAATTACATAATATATTACAACAAAAATTTATTAATAAATAATTCATAGTATACATTAACAAATATTTTTACAAAATATGTGGCAGTTTAAAACCCATGACATAAGTTGGTTTATTTTTATTATACAAAAACAAGGCTTCACAACTAACTCTAAAAACATCATAGCAAAAAAATACCAGGTTGATCTTCCTATATAATTAATCTAAGTTTACTACTCATGTGTTACATATACTAGTATTACATCTGTACTCATGTGTTACATATACTAGTATTACACCTGTACGTTGTACGAGAGAATAATTTGAAGGTGTAATGAACCAATCTTTTGAATATTAGTTTTATGCTGAATGATATATAATATACAAATAAGAGGTTATACTTTAAAGTAACACAGTAGATGTTAAACCAAAGTATGATAAAGCAAAAGTTAAATTAATAAATTAAAATAAATTGAACAGTTAAATATTATATAGAAAATAGTTAGTAAAAGTGTTATTAATCGGAGAATTGTAGTTTACAAATTATGAAATACTTATACACAACATTAGCAGTTTTTTTTTTTCTTTACATTTGTTATCAGCATCACAAATCTAAAATTTCAAATCTTTTCAGTTGGTCACTCTTGATATTACAACATACATTTGACCATAACTGAATATTGGTTTTTAAGAAAAGTCTAGCGTGAGATAGATATTGGATTTGACTTTTATCAATTGCCATTGCATATGATACAAAAATTTCAAATTATCATCGTTGAAACTTAAAGGTAACCTAGGATCTGATGGTGTTATGGTAATTTTTTGAATGAGTACTAATTCGCGTGCTTTTCTTCCTTGTAGAATTGTTGCCTCCAAAATATGATCACATAGCTCGCAACAACCAATCTAGTTCCATTTCACAAATCAAGTGAATGATCAATGTTTGTCAACAACATGATTGGAGTATCAACTTTCAATTGTAACTCGGGATTCGATTACCCATAACACTTGATTGTGTTTAAAAACTCAGGTGATTGGACATCTTGAAAAATATCAACATTTGTATCAGATTTTCATGCACTACCAGAGCTCAGATATACCTTACATTCTCATTCATTCAATGACGTCATGTATTCATTAATTAAATCTGACTAAATCAAGTGTTGGTGCAAGAATAGCTCACCCCTCCAAATAAACAAAACATTCGGTATTTGTTATAAATTATAGATATGTGCCAGACACAATAGATGCAATAGAATCACCATCATCTAACAATAATAGATCATTTGGGATATCGATTTTAACGATACCATCATTTGATCCTCCAACTGTCCAAAATCCAATGTTATTTATTTACTGAGAAAACTCTTTCAATACAATCTTCTGCATTTTCTCTCTTCCAATTCTTTGAGTTCGCCGGAGCTCTAGTACTTACGGTGCTGTTATACTAGAGATGTAGTCATTTTATATTTGGAGACGAATTGTCAAAACCGAAGATCACTATCGGGGAAATTTCGTCTTGCGAAAATAGTGTTGAATCGACTCGACTAAAAATTTCTTTTTCCATCTTCTAATTACAGTGATTATTATATACTCCCTTTTGTGCTCATATTATTTCCAACAAAATATTCTTTAATCAATCAATAATTACACAGAACCCAAATTAAACATCCAATAAAAACATCTAAATCTCCCGAACAATACTAATATTGTTGTAATAAAATAAAAGTCAACTTAATTACAGAATCAACAATACTTTATGAAAATAGCCCCCAAAAAAATATAACCAAAAATAAATAAAATAAAATAAAAGACTTTCGACCAGGGGTGGAGCCACCCAAATAGCTGGGGTGGGCTCTAGCCCATGTTTTTTTTTTCTTTTTATTATTTTAGATTGATAGTTTAAAAAAATAAAAAATAACTCAATTTAATTAAATTAGCCCATTTTAATTTTATTATAATCTAACTCTATTTTAGCCCAAACTCATACATTATATCAATAATGGTTGGTAATTTAGAAAAAGAAAATACATCAAATGAGAGTTTATCCACACTAATTCAATAATTAATTAATTTTATTTTATGAAAAACTGCATGACAATATTTATTTCTTATTCATATCACTATTGAATATTAAAATTAACATAAAATATTTTATAAGTATTTTTTAGAGGCGCAATTTTTTTCAGATATCTTGGAGTTAAATTGTCTGTTTTGTTATTATTTTTATGTTTCACACCTAGAAAATGCCAGCCATTTTTTTTTTTCCAAATGACTAAGTAACACTTTCATGACTAAAATTAGTTATCGAAAAATTAAATGGCTAATATCACTCATTACAATTTGTTATTAAAAATAATATTTTATTATATTATAATTTTACTTTCACACACCCATGTGTGTATTCCGAACAGCCCAGAGTGCAAAAAAATTCTAGCTAAGCCCCTGCTTTTGACACTGGAAGAACCCATTCACTCAACCAAACAAAAAGCTTAAAGAGTCTTATATAGTAACTCAAAAAAAAAAAAAAAAAAAACAAAAAAAAACAATAATCATAGTTCTTTTTCGGAAACATGTAAAAAATTTGCGAAAATAAATAAATATAATAAAGAAAAAGCACCGGCCATGCGCAAGACTTTGATTTTGTTAGGTTTATATGAGGCTTACATGATAAATCGCAAGATCTGACGACGAGGAAGAGCTCGAGGAGCTGTCGAAATTCGGATTCATCCATGGGAAGGTTTTTTATACGAATTAGATAAATTGAGGACAAATAAAATAAAAATATAGAGAATTAATTGAGGACACATAAAATAAAAAATATAGAGATTTCGAGATCGAGGTTTGGTTTTTTGGGTTTGTGTGCAGTGTCCTACAGTTTCATATGAAGTCGCTTTGTAATTTATTTATTAAAGAGAAAGATGGTAATTTTAAGGGACGTTTAAATTATGACAAATAAAAAAAGAACATTAATGACCTTGAGTTTGGTTGATTATTAATTAGATTGAACTCGAGAGAATTTTAATCTAAGTTGCACCGAAATGGATACGGACTCGAGACACGACACGATACGATACGACACGAACACGAGGACAAGCTTATTTTAAAATATAGGACACGACACGACTCGTACACGTTTATAATATAAATAATTATTAATATATTTATTTCTATAAATATTAAATTATAATAATTGTTGTTTCCAATAAATCATCTAAAATAATTACAAACTCATTCCACAATAATTTATAAAACCCCAAAGAAAATAAAAATGCTTTAAATTTAAAAATGAAAAAAAAATTGAAAAAATGTGTCGGGATCATGTCCCCTATGTCTCGCCGTGTCCGAACCATGTCTCCTGTAAAAAACTCAAAAAAAACAAAAAACAGGACACGCTTCCGACACGTGTCGGAGGGGTGTCGGACGCGTGTCCGCATCCTCGAAGTGTTCGACTCGTCCAGGGAGTCAAAAATAAAGTGTCCGTGCATCATAGATTTTAACCGTTTCCAACACAAATAAAATTTAGTGATTTAATATTTTTAAACATATTTTATTTTTATTTTAAACTTTATATTTTGGAAACGAAACTTTGTTCAAGTTTAGCTCGTTATGTAATGAATTAAGCTCAAATTTATACCTTAACATTAAAATGGCCTGTAGGTTTTTTTTGGTGACCGTTTGTCACATATTCAGTGGTTTACTTTCTCCCCATATTTTTTAATTTTATTTTTATTTATTTTAGTGGGATAAATTTTTTTGGTTTGTTTGTCTGCAGGAATTTTGAGGTGACATGTGCCACCATTTAAGTGGACTTCTTTCCTTTTCTTTTCATCTTTCTTTCTTTTCCTATTAATTTGTTTCCATTTTATTTTATTGGTTTTGTTTTAATAATTTTGTTTTTTCATATGTAAATTTTAAATAATATTAAGATGACACATGTCAGCATGCAAGTGGGCATCTTTTTTCATTTTCTTTCTTTTTTCTTTCTTTCTTTCCTTTGAGTTGTTTTATTTTTTCCCTTTTCTTTTGTTTTTAATAAATCTTATATAATAATAATTATTATTTTCAAGATCAAATCAATTAGTGTAATATTGTTTTTCAAATCATATTATTTTTATATGTTGTACGAATTTATGGTAAAAGTTATGATTGATTATAGTTTAACAAAAAAAATTGAATTTTAGAAAATCAAATCCATTAGTATAATTTTATTTCCCCATTAAATTATATTTCAATTTTATGATATTATTTTATTCTCAATATATTAACACAAATAATAATTAGATTTACTTGGAATAATAATAATTATTTAAAGAATGTATTTTTTTAATTCTTTCTTTATAATTTACTTTATTTTTTCTCTCCACAAACAATTAAAATTAAACATCTACAAGTTTTTGTTATGAGAATGAAATAATTATATAATGTAGTTATAAGAGTAGAGGTTATGTTTGATTATCGTTACCCGTAAACCTAAGTCTTATTTTGTTTTATCTAATATGTCATATAAATACTAAATACATTAGTCCAACTAAATAATGTAAATATTTATCCGCGGCGAAGTGCGGGTCATTTTCTAGTAAGTTTTAAATGACTGATTCGTGTGGCTTCCCTACTTTTTAACTATTTTTTTTGTTAAAAAATAAATAAATAAAACTCTTTAACTAATTATAATATTAACAAATTATAATAATATTTATAAAGAAAAATTCTACGGTGGCTCCCACTGTACCATACTCATGCATTTTAAACCATTAGATCAATTCACTACATAAAAACTGGAATGATCTAACGATTAAAAATGTATGTGTATGATAAAATAAGGGACACTGTAGAGTAGAACTTCCCTTTTATTAATTACTGTGCTATCCTCAAATTCAATTAAAAACTCAAGTCCATAAATCTTAAAACCTTATCAAATATAATAACATATATGGGTTTCAGATAGAGATAATAACATATTCAATTAAAAATTCAAGTCCATAAATCTTAAAACCTTATCAAATATCCATAAATCTTAAAACCTTATCAAATATAATAACATATATGGGTTTCAGATAGAGATAATAACATATTCAATTAAAAATTCAAGTCCATAAATCTTAAAACCTTATCAAATATAATAACATATATGGGTTTCAGATAGAGATAATAACATATTCAATTAAAAATTCAAGTCCATAAATCTTAAAACCTAATAAAAAATTGAGAATATTATTTTTGAGGTAGAAAACTATCACATTACATAAATAACTCAATACAATTCCCACGCATAAATAATTTTTGGAGTAAAAAACAAATTCATAAATCACAATTATAATTATTTTTAATGTAAAAATACAGTTTTCATAAGTTTTTAGAGAGTTCTCCTAGTATATAGCGAGTGATATGAATTTTGTTTATAAGTCCATCGAAATGGTTAGAATGATTTATTTAATTTAATGATAATAACTCATCTACTAAAATTATCTTAATATCTACCCTAAAAGAGAAAATGGCACGAGTTATATATTTTTCAAAAAGAAATTCCACTTTTACGCTTGGTTAAATTTCATTCATTTTCTAAGTAAATATATTTTAGTTATAATTACGTTTAATTTAGAAAAATTATTTTAGCCTTATTTTTTGTTAGTCTGTCACATATTTAAGGATATTGCGATGAATATTAAAATCATATAAAATAGAATTAATTTTCGTATATGCTTGATGATCAAGCAAGTGGATCAAATCACCAAGTTTGAGGTGACCCGCGGTAATGGGTCCAATAGCAACTTGAACGTAGACGTGTTGATCCGGTTACGGTTACCCGCCTAACCGGCGGTTTTTTAACCGTTGACCGGTCAACGGTTAACCGTAACCGGCGGTTAGCCGGTTAACCGTAACCGGTTAAAACCGGTTAGGTTACGGTTAACCAAAATTTGTAACCGTAACCGCGCGGTTAACCGATTTAAAAAAAAAACCAAAAAAAACAGTCGATCGACTGTATTTCTGTCGATCGACTGCCTGTCGATCGACAAAATGTCAGTCGATAGACAGAAATGTAGTCGATCGACTGCTTTTTAAAAAATTAAAAAAAAAAAAAAAACCCGCCGGTTAACCGCGGTTAAACGATTAACCGCCCGATCGGTTAACCGGTTTAACCGTCCGATTAGGTTACGGTTAGACCTAAACTGGTTAATTAACCGACCGGTTATTAACCGGTGGTTAATTAACCGGCCGGTTATAACCGTTTGTGCACGTCTACTTGAACGGGCTCAAAGCCCATATATATATACACTCAATATTGGTGAACTTAATTACAATACTAAACACGACTGTAACCGTAACGCGAAGAACCCTTAGCTACCCCCCTCTCCAAAACCCTATCCAAGCACGGCGGCGACCTTGCGGCGGCGACCAAACCATCAATGGACGACGTTTGCGAAGGAAAGGACTTCTCATTCCCCTCCCAGGAAGAGAAGATCCTCTCATGGTGGGAAGAAACCGATGCCTTCAAAACCCAGCTTGAGCGCACCAAACACTTCCCCGAGTACGTCTTTTACGACGGCCCGCCGTTCGCCACCGGACTTCCTCATTACGGACACATCCTGGCCGGCACAATCAAGGACATCGTGACGCGGTACCAGTCAATGACCGGACATCACGTGACCCGGAGATTCGGATGGGATTGCCACGGGTTGCCGGTGGAGCACGAGATTGACCAGAACCTAGGGATCAAGAGCAGGGAGGATGTGATTCAGATGGGGATTGGGAACTACAACGAAGAGTGTAGGGGGATTGTGCAGAGGTACGTGAATGAGTGGGAGAGGATCGTGGTTAGAATGGGAAGGTGGATTGATTTTAAGAACGATTATAAGACGATGGATTTGAATTTCATGGAGACTGTGTGGTGGGTGTTCGCTCAGTTGTATCAGAAGGGTCTCGTCTACAGGGGTTTTAAGGTATTGAAGTGTTTTTCATTATTTAGTTTTTTTCCTTACTTTTATTCTTGCTGAGTAACATACGGAGTCCACTTTTTATGATCTTATTACCATCTATTTATATCTAATTGTTAAATCTTGCTTGCATCTGGAGTAGTTGTATATACTGGAAATTGGTAACGGTGAACTTGTGGAACGGTGATAGAGTGACTTTCATTTTAAGGACATTTTGATGTTCACATTTGTACACTGTAGAGGTTTTAGACTATCAATTTCGAGGACATTAGATTTTATGCATTGCTGAAAGCTTGATTTGCCTTTTGGAATTAAAACTTATAGTTCAATGAAATTAACTTGTTTAAACTTTGCCCTGAGTGTCCGTTCCCCATATTTCATGTTTCTAAGAATTTGATTGTTATTGTTATAAGTAGCCTATGCTTTTTTCAAAACATTAACTAGTACAAAGTCTCCAATAAGTTAGCATCCTAACCTATGCTTTTTTCAAAATATTAACTAGTACACAGTCTCCAATAAGTTAGCATCCTAATTAGTATACTCCAAAACTCATTTTAAAATAAAACTAGTATACATCAGATTCCTTTTCCTGAGACACCCAAAGTAAAATGAAACATTGCTTTAATTTTTATTGGTGTACTATGAGCCTTTATGAAAATTTCCATTTACTTTGAACCTCAATTGATTGCCTAACCTTCACGTGGTAAAGGTATGACAAGTTCTGTTCTGCCAAAGAACCTAACTAAAATTTTAAATGGAAACTTTTGGTGGCTCGCTAAAGGGATGAAGATAACTTTTAACAAATTCCATTTCTCTATATATTTGTGTTCTACCTTTTTGGTTTTTGTCTATGGAGCGGGTTTCGGTTTCTTTAAGATAGAAATGCGGTGGGCAATGGCGGTTTAAATTAATTTCTTGGTCAGTTTGGATCTGTAAGATATCATCTCAGAATCTTTAATGTTTATATTTGTTTCTTTACTGAAACATGTTGAATTAAAGTGAATATTTTTCATACATGTAAAAAAAAGAAAAAGAAATTATGAAATACTTTAATTTTTATTAGAGAAGTCTGTGATATGACAAAACCTGCCAAAGTATCTTCTTTATATTATGAATGAACTATATTGCTGTAAGACTTTTTATTTCTTTTGCTTTATTAGCGCCTTTTGAAAGTAGTTTCATTCATTTTGATACAGTAGAATCTGGGAAAGTTTATTTTCTTATCTCAATCATATTATGCTCAATTATGTTTGTATTTCTTTCACTTTTCAGTTAAAACATAATAATTGGTTTTGCGTAAGTGTCTACATCAATGTATTCTTTCATTTGCCTACTCTCATCCCACCCATGTTAATTATTAAACAAATACTGTCTATATAGTTTGCTATAACTTTGAATTCTTAAGTTGAGTTTTCATGCAGCAGTTTCTTTCGGCTCGATATTTTCTATCATTTGAAAGCAACTTGTTTCAAACTAAAAATGCTATGATATTTTTACACATGCATCAAACATTAATTATATTTCAACTTCATGTATGTCAAGATTAGATAAAGGGTGCATTTCATATATGACTTGCTATATTTGCTAGTTACTACTGAAATTTAATTACTAATTTATAAAGTATAATGATATGCAATTAATCCGCACACTTGAATTATATTCTAAATTATGCCCAACCAAAAACTGAAAATACTATCTCATTGGAATTGGAGAATTATTTTTGATTAGAATTCCTCTCAATTATTTTATGTTCAGCTTTATTAGTTACCACTCTTCAAGTTATTATACGATATTTATATAGGATGCCATCTGAATCCCAATCTATAAGACTTGTACAGAAATACTGATAATGAATGCAATAATATTATTAAAAATAAAATAACACTCCGTTGCTTGTCAAGCAGTGTCTGAAAAGGTTGATAAACCTAAAATTTATTTTACAAAAAAGGAATTGTGAAGCATCTCTCAAAGGGAGGTAGGGTTGCGAGGCTTTTAGCTAGGCATATGTTACTATTTCACTCCAACTAAAATCCCAATTTGTTGCCCATTATTTTGGTGTTTGGACTGTATGGTCTCCAATAAAAAGTCTAATCTCTTATCTGTTTACCTGAAGCCACTAATAAATATTCTCATATTACAAATTTTATGATTATTACATGTTCATATGTCCCTACTGGTCTTAAATGTCTTTTACATTTGTTACTTTTGCAGGTTATGCCATACAGTACAGGTTGCAAAACCCCATTATCTAATTTTGAAGCCAACTCAAACTATAAGGACGTTCCTGACCCTGAAGTAATGGTAGCCTTCCCTGTAGTTGATGATCCAGATGGTGCATGCTTTGTTGCATGGACGACAACACCTTGGACGTTGCCTAGTAATCTTGCACTTTGCGTGAATGCTAACCTCATATATGTGAAGGTCCGCAACAAGTTCAATGGAAAAATCTATATTGTTGGTGAAACACGCTTGTCTCAGCTTCCCGTTGGAAAGGCAACAAAAGGTTTGCCTGATGGAGCTGTTGATGGTTCTGAAAATTCAAATTCAAAACCCAAGCCTTCTGGTGGTAAACCTAAGAAAGTTGAGACATACGAAGTTTTGGAAAAGTACACTGGAGCTTCACTCGTGGGGAAGAAGTACGTTCCGTTGTTTGATTACTTCAATGAGTTTGCTGACGTGGCATTTAAAGTTGTTGCAGACAACTACGTAACCGATTCCAGTGGTACTGGAATTGTTCACTGTGCACCGGCATTTGGTGAAGATGATTACCGGGTTTGTTTGGCAAATGGCATAATCAACAAGGGGGAGAACCTGGTTGTAGCGGTGGATGATGATGGATGTTTTACTGATAGAATCGTTCAATTTAGCAAGCGCTATGTTAAGGATGCCGATAAAGATATCATCCAAGCAGTGAAAGACAAAGATAGGCTCGTCAAATCTGGAAGCTTTAATCACAGCTATCCTTTTTGTTGGAGGTCTGACACTCCCCTCATTTACCGAGCAGTGCCCAGCTGGTTTGTGGCTGTGGAGACGATCAAAGATCAGTTGTTGGAGAACAACAAACAGACGCACTGGGTTCCAGATTTTGTGAAAGAAAAACGCTTTCACAATTGGCTTGAGAATGCTCGAGACTGGGCCGTCAGTCGAAGTAGGTTCTGGGGTACTCCACTTCCGTTATGGATTAGCGACGACGGCGAGGAGATTGAGGTCATGGACTCCATTGAAAAACTGGAAAAACTCTCTGGTGAACAGGTGACCGACTTGCATCGCCATAAGATTGATCATATTACCATCCCTTCAAGCCGCGGGCCCGAATTCGGTGTTCTTCGACGAGTGGAGGATGTTTTTGACTGCTGGTTCGAGAGTGGGTCCATGCCTTATGCTTATATCCATTATCCGTTCGAAAATGTTGAACTGTTTGAGAAAAATTTCCCTGGGCATTTTGTAGCCGAGGGACTGGACCAAACTCGTGGATGGTTCTACACTCTGATGGTTCTGTCGACTGCGCTTTTTGGAAAACCTGCTTTCAGAAACCTCATTTGTAATGGGCTTGTATTGGCTGAGGACGGGAAGAAAATGAGCAAGAGATTGAAGAACTATCCAGCGCCTGATGAGGTCATCAATGATTATGGAGCCGATGCATTGAGACTGTACATCATCAACTCTCCAGTTGTTCGTGCTGAACCTATGCGTTTCAAAAAGGAAGGAGTGTACGGTGTTGTAAAAGACGTTTTCTTGCCGTGGTATAATGCGTATAGGTTCCTTGTGCAGAATGCTAAAAGGCTTGAAGTTGAGGGCCTCACACCATTTACTCCAATCGATCAGGCAATTCTCCAGAAGTCCTCAAATGTCCTCGACCAGTGGATTAACTCTGCAACTCAGAGTCTAGTCCATTTCGTGCGTCAAGAAATGGATGCTTATAGACTTTACACTGTGGTTCCTTACCTACTGAAGTTTTTAGACAACTTAACGAATATTTACGTTAGATTCAATCGGAAGAGGTTGAAGGGACGCACTGGAGAAGAGGATTGCAGAACTGCCCTTTCGACTCTTTATCACGTGCTTCTAACAGCGTGCAAGTCTATGGCTCCGTTCACCCCGTTCTTTACCGAAGTCCTTTACCAGAACTTGAGGAAAGTCAGCAATGGATCGGAAGAGAGCATCCACTACTGCAGTTTCCCGACTGTAGAAGGCAAGAGAGGCGAACGTATCGAAGAGAGCGTCAATCGGATGATGACGATCATTGATCTTGCACGCAACATTCGTGAGCGTCATAACAAGCCTCTCAAGACTCCACTCAAGGAGATTGTGATTGTGCATCCTGACGCGGACATCTTGGAGGATATTGCCGGTAAGTTGAAGGAATACGTCCTTGAGGAGCTAAATGTGAAGTCTTTGGTCGCATGCAACGACACCCTGAAATACTCTAGTTTGCGTGCTGAGCCGGATTTCAGTGTGCTGGGAAAAAGGCTCGGGAAATCGATGATGGTTGTTGCAAAGGAAGTGAAGGCTATGTCGACTGAAGATATTTTGGCGTTTGAGAAAGCGGGCGAGATTACTATCGGAACGCACGTGTTGAAGGCTAGTGATATCAAGATAACTCGTGAGTTTAAGGCGCCTGATGGTGCTAATGTGGATGATATGGACGCTAAGGGAGACGGTGATGTGTTGGTGGTGTTGGATTTACGTCGAGACGACTCTTTGTACTCGGTTGGGGTTGCTCGTGAGATTGTGAACCGGGTTCAGAAGCTGCGCAAGAAAGCTGGGCTCGAACCGACTGATTTGGTGGAGGTGTTCTTTAAATCGTTGGACGAGGACGAGAATGTTTCTCGGGAAATTTTGGAATCGCAGGAGCTTTACATTAAGGAGGCGATCGGGTCATTATTGCTTCCGTCTGCTGTGATGCCGACTCATGCTGTGGCGCTTGCTGAAGAGGCTTTTCATGGAGTTTCGGATTTGTCTTTTGTTATCACTTTGGTTAGACCGGCTCTGGTGTTCAATTTGGATGCTCTTGCTGCTTTGTATGCTGGAAATGTGAAGTTTGCTAATGGATTGAAAACTTATCTGTTGGCGAGGGATAATTTGAAGTCTGAGTTTCAACTTGGGAAAGGTAAGATCAAGGTTGGTTGCGTTGAAGGTCAGCCTGCGGTGGATGTGGTGTTGGGCGAACATGTGTTCTTGACTGTTGGTGATTATTTCTCGAGCACGAGGAGAGCTATTTGATTATCTTTTTTCTACTATGAAGTGATGTTTCTTGCATGCGATGTTCGACTTTATACACTATAGAGTGATGGAACTAGATGGTCTAGTACGCTGATCGTTTTTACCCTTATTAAGCCAATGATATTGTTTTTTGCTTTCTTTATTTTATGTTTCTTATTTGTGAATTTTTCGTACAGCACTGTTATGTTTCAACACTATGTTAATTAAGGGAGAATATTAACAAGTAATGTTGTTGCCAATAGCCAGGTTCTGATGATTTTCATTATGTTTGCAAAATCTGAAGTTGAATGATTTTCATTATGTTTTCATTAGTCTGGCAAATTTCTGATTATGAATATCATCATCATTCATCACCGGGATTCATGAGATCTTAGTCAAGTTCTGTATTTAGGTCAGGAAAGTATAGATGACGATTTGGGGAGGGAAAATTAAATTAGTTAAATTTGGGATTCAATTGATATTTTCAGAAGTTCATTTAAGTCCCTATAATTTTCAGAAATTCATTTTAGTCCCTATAATTGAAAAATAAAAAATGTTGTGATTTTATTTGCAAAGTTTTAGAAGTCATGTTAAGTTTGGAAATTTTAAAAAGGTGGTGAATTTTAAAAGCAAATAGACCTAAGAAAAACACATTTAATCACGAGTGCAGTGACAAGAAGGAATGAACTGTTATTGGCGATCAAAGCCAGGTTCCAAAGGCTTAGACAACAATATGAAATATTAAAAATATCAAAGCAACAATAATTTGAATTTTGCATGACGAATGACATCACGAAAGTAATAGTCTTTTTCTCATGAAGTCCGTGAGTTTATAATCTTCCTAGCATCACCCAGCGTCAATTCTTCATACACCTGAAAGATCATAACATAAAGCCAGCTCAGTTGAGTCATAAAGAAATCAACACTTGTATCCAAAGATCGGTCAGTTTAATACACTTACAAGTTTCTTATAAACTTGTTGAAATGCCTTGCAAAACTTTTCCGCATCAGCTGCACCCACCTACAAAAAAACAAAACAAAACAAAAAAACTCAACTCATTTTGGTTTTCCCCAAAGTGATACAAAGGATAGCTTTAACTTTTTTCCTTCAATTCAACATGTAACTATTAATTAACATGCAACTCGGATAAGAATCAAGATTTTAGGGCTTGTTTGGTTTAGGACTCCCAATACCACGATTGAGATTCTAAATCCCAAACTTTCAACCCACAACCACCAATTTCGTACACCTTACCCCACACTCAATTATTTTATTACATCATCATTATATTAAAAAAATTAAATATTACTAAATACAATACAATAATACATTATCATCCACTTTCCATACATGATTTGACATCAAATACAATATAAAAATACATTATCATCCACTTTCCGGACATGATTTGATGATTTGACATCTACAGTAAAAAGTAAAGGATTCTGAATCCTATAACAAACAAAGATTCTTACTATTCACAGAATTTTTAATACTCAAGATTCTGAATACCAGAATTCATAATCCCAACAAAGCCTAGTTCAAACAACCCCTTAAGGACCCACAATAAAACCAAGATATTCATAAAATAAATCAAATTAAGAGCCTACTGGTTTGAGTTTCATTGTATCCCAACAAACTCAGCCAATCTGTTATTATAAATTAATCCTTCCATCCAAACGAGCCTTAGGAAAAACACCTTAATAATACAAATTTGGCTTTAGGTACAGAAAAAAAAAAACAGTTTCCAAAGTACAATGCATACCTTCTTCTCAGCAGACAACTTCAGTTTTCCCCAGAATGCTTCTGTATACACAAACAAGATTCGGTTAATATTCTACAACAAAGAAAAATATGAGTCAACTGCATCTCAATTCCATGCTAATAATGCTTCTTGCTTATTTTTCAAAGTAGTTTCTCACAATTTTCAGATAATGACTTTATATACATGGGAATAAAAACCAATTCTTATTTATTTATTTATTTATTATTATTATTTTATTATTTGCTTTTTTCATGGTCATATAAAAAAAATTAATGGCTAGCAAAAGTGAATTGGCTCAAATGCCAAAATGAGAATCTCTCCTCACAAAAAGTCTAAAAACCATCAATTAATGGAAAAGTAACAAGTAATATCTCATGATCAGATGCCACACCATGAACGTCGTCTCCAAAGATCTCTGAACCTCTTTTATCCTCTTCGTCCCATGCATCTTGCCACTCCTTTGCCTATGAGCGTATCCTAATATTAGATTACACCAAGCTAAAAGATTTGGCAACACTATGCAGAAAAATTATGCAGTACCTCTTCATTTCGTGCAGTCCGAGTTAATTGACTTGATGAATCTGATTCTGCCTGAAAATAGTAGGTGCATAATGGCCTTAGCAAACCATGCAATATATAATGCCCTGAAAACCAGCTGTGTGATAATGGAAAATGACAACTTAAGAAAAAGTAATATATCACACTAAACTTCTTGTTACGCAGTTAAGTTTATTTAGTCAAAATTTTTTATTTTTTTTTTGGGATCGAATTTCTTCGAAATCTCATATTAAGAATAGAGAAAATTACAGGCCACAATGAAATAAACACTTAAATTATAACAAGCAGACTAATTTTTTCCCCTTTGGCATAAGACATTCTTTAATCAATCAATAATTACACAGAACCCAAATTAAACATCCAATAAAAACATCTAAAATCTCCCAAAAAAACATTAATATTGTTTTAATAAAACACAAGTCACCTTAATTACAGAATCAGCAATACCTCATGAAATAGCCCCCAAAAAAATCTAACCAAAAATAAAATAAAAGACTTTCGACACCCGGAAGAACCCAACCACTCAATCGAACTAAAAGCTTAAAGTGTCCCACATAGTAACTCAAGAAACCCATAATCATATTTCTTTTTCCGGAAACATGTAAAAAATTGCGAAAATAAATAAATATAATAACGAAAAACAATGGCACGCGCAAGACTTTGATTTTGTTAGGTATATCTGAGGCTTACATGATAATCGCGAGATCGGACGACGGGGAAGAGCTCGAGGAGCTGTCGGAATTCGGATTCATCCATGGGAAGGTTTTGCTTTAGAGAAATTTTGGAGAAATAAAATAAAACAAAATAAAATATAGAGAAATTAGAGAGCGGTTTGGTTTTGTGGGTTTGTGTGCAGTGTCCTACAGTTTCAACTGAAGTCGCGGAATTCTAATTTTTAGGGACGTTTGAATTTTAAAAGAGAAAAAGGATAACATTAGTGACCCTACATGTAGGTCCTGCTTGGTTGAACTTATTGAAAGTGCTTATATCTTATTCCATCACAATAAGCTCTTTTAGGCTGATTGGTAAGAATAAAAAATAAGTTCCTGATAGCTTATTCTGCCTAATAAGCTCCTATTCAGAAAAAGATACAAATCGTAGCTTTTTCGAATAAGCTCCTACATTATTTGGTAAAATTATTTTTTTATTCTTTTATATTGTAAAAATTATATTATTTATAAATTAATATATTACTTTATATTTTACGAAAAATATTTTTATTAATCATAATTAAAGTTTTATTTATTATTATAATAATTTTTTTAATTATTTTTCAAGTATTTGTCTTTTTTTTTTAAATAATCTTTTGGGAAGTCTTCATTAATTATTATAATTTTATTTCTTTTATTTTTTCTCTTTTTCTTTTTTAATATGCATAATATTTTATATTTTTAATCATGTCTATATTGGTAAATTAACCTTCAATCAGCTACTTTGATCAACTAATTTACCAAGCACTAATTGAAAATCAGCTACCAACTATCAGCTATCAGCTGTTTGAATCAGCTCAACCAAGTAGGGCCGTAGTCTAATCAAGTCGAACATAGCGATGTTCAAACTTATTTAAATATAATTCGAGTCTTAAAATTATATTTGAGTTTATTTAATTATTAATTAGATTGAATTCGCAGAGAGATTATACCATGGACCCATGTGCACCTTTCAATTTAATTTACCATCGCATATAACTGACATATATCATCACATATAACTAGTACATATCATCACAAGTAATTGAAGTTCTAAATCTAAAATTTAAAATTCTAAAATTAAAAAAGTAAACCTAAAAAAATTAAACCCTAAAATGAAAAAGTAAACTCTGAAATTGAATATTAAACTCTAAATTCTAAATTCTATCATATATCATCACATATAATTGACACATATCATCACATATAACTAACACATATCATCACATATAACTTGTAGAATTATATATTTTTGTTGGGACCCTAAAATGGAAAATTAAATAAAAAAATAAAAAACTAAACCTTAAAATGAAATATTAAACCCTAAAATGGAAAAACAAACTCTAAACCCTAAATTTTTGATACATATCATCACGTATAACTATCACATATCATCGCGTAAAACAGGGTGCACCTAATAAATTGACGTACTTTATTTTTATTTTCATTTTAAATTTTTATATTTTCTAACAAAAATTATGTTCAAATTTAGTTCGTTATATAATGAAATAAGCTTTAAACGATTGATTCGAGCCACTTACCGAACATCACCGGTCAGGGTCCAAGACGGGTCCAAGATTGTAATCAAACATGGACGATTTAACTACTTTCTTTTGTTAAAATTAAATAAATTAAGATCTTTACCTAATTATATTATTACAAAATTGTAATAATTTTTTAAATGTTTTAAAATCAATTAATTATAATATTTTAAAATACATCATTATAAATGCTAATTAATAAACCTTCGATTTAAAGTAAGAAAAAAAATTAAAAATCAAATAACTCAAATCCATAAATTTTAAAACCTATCCTATCGTGAAAATGTCTTCGTCAATCCAAAGAAAGAAAGAAAGAAGCGAACGAATTCAGTGTCAATCCGAAAGGGTTAAAAGAAAGAAAGAAAGAAGCGAACGAATTCAGTGTCATATTACGTATATTTTTCTTGTATATATAACGTTTTAGAGTAAAAAACAAATTCATAACAATATAATTGTAATTATTTTCATGCACAGATCCACTTTACTATAAGTTTTCATGAAATTCTGCTATATAATGAGTGATATGAATAGAATGACCTATTTAATCTAATGACAATAACTCATCTGCTAAAATTATCTTAATATCAATCACTCTAAAATTATCTACAATGAACAATCTGTTGTAAAACTAGAGAAAATGAGAGAGGAGAGTGAGAGAATGAGAGAAGAGAGTGATCAAAAGGTGTATCTTATTCTGAGGACTAGAGTCCCTTTTATAGGTACAAGATTAGGGTTTAGGGGTAGAAAGGTCATTCACATAGTATATCATTATTACAATTAATTAATTATAACACTCCCCCTTGAATGACCTTAAAAATGCTGCCTCGTTAAAACCTTGTCAGGAAAACCCCATGGGACAAAACCTGATCGAAGGAAAAAGAGTACAGCCACTCCCCCTGAAAATCATCACTGTAGATCTTTGAGTCGATGTATGTCAATCTTGTTTACCAATCTTCTAAACGATGATGATGGCAATGCTTTCGTGAATAAGTCCACCAAATTATCATATGAGTGAATTTGTTGGATATCAATATCGCCATTATTTGGAGATCTTGTGTGTAGAAGTTCGAGAGAGAAATATCTTGTCTTGTCACCCTTTATGTAATCAAATATGAGTTGTGTCATGTGTGAAATATTTATTTTCACACTCATAGTATTCAAATGCTGTCTCATTAAAACCTTGCCAGAAAAACCCCGTGGGACAAAAAACTGATCGAAGGAAAAAGAGTACAGCTGCTCCCTGTGACTTCAATAGGTAGTAGTTCTCGAGTCTATCATCTATCTATATTCAAACTTTAAAATATAATAAGATTATAAACTCTTCATGAGTTCTATACCATATTTTGATGTTTATACATCATTGTTATCCAAAGAATATGCCCCGTCAAAACCTTCCAAGTAAAAACCCGATGGGAAAAATCTAAGTGAAGGAAAAAGAGTACATTATTCTTTGAATATGCTCATAATGTTGCCTCATTAAAGTCTTACTGGAAAAATCTAACAAAACCTCAGTTAAGGGAAAAAGACTGCAATGCATATCTCATCATATTAATGACAATGTTATAAATATGCTTCAAGCATATCAAAATCCTTTCAGGATTTGATTTTATTCATGATATTGTTCTATATTGTCGGTTGAATGAAACTTCAAGTTTCAATATCATCCACCACGTAAAAGAATGCTCTTATAGCATACATCTTTATTTATATATTATTGACAAAATATTTCATATGAATGAGCTTCTAATCAAACATATAGCAATATATAAGATTGCATATTCAATCTTGGCCAAACAATTGTGTCAATAACTTTTAATTAGTTCAAAAATACCATCCTCGCTATCATTGAGCTCATGAGTATAAATATAGTCGACTAGTTTTCTTATTGATTCTATTTGATCCAATTATATAGACATAACTTATCGAGATATTTTTGTTCTAAACTTATCATCAGGTACCTGAACCTCTTCAGGGGTTTATAATTTGTTATGTCTGTTTACTCTACTGGAGTATAACGTTCAGTGAGAAGACCATCTCAAATAATTGCTCCATATAAAGGATATATATTAGAATCAATCGTTATCATGCTTCAGGCATGACATCTTAATCCTCTTGTAGGATTTTATATAACTTTCAAGTTTGATTCTTTAAACTTGAAAACCATCGATAACCTTATAGTCAGTAATCCAAAATGCAAATTCTCGTTACAAACTTCAGGTTTGTTTTAAACTTTGCGAGGATTATATTTATGCATTCCATATTTTTTGGTTACCATGATATATACATTTATATGTTTTGTTACCATAACATATGTCTATCCTCCCCCTAATGCTGAGAATATACAATGACTAACAAATTATGAGAAAAATGTATATTTATTTGATATGTTCTCAGCATTCGCTATCCATCATGACATGTGGTGGGGCGATTACAAATATCGCACTTGTTTAAGTTTTGATGGAGGCTTCTGACTGTAAGCCATAGACGGGGGTTTCACATATATTTTCATATTTGGCATACTTGTGAAACATAATTATAAAAATTATTCTCATCAAATGATATAACAAATATCATAAAGCATATCAATTGCTTTTGCTAACCATAGTCAACAAAATATAAATCATCAATAAATTTTACAAATGAATTTACTGGCAAATGATAAGTGTATTTATTAGATACATAAGGTACTTTGATCTCATAGCCAATAGAGCAATTATTCTCATAAACTTCTGGTTATGAGATAATAACACATGCAATCTTCTAGTGGATCCGAATATCTAGAAGTCAACATGGAGGGTGAATGGGCCCAAAATATCTCACCCCATAATATAAAATATGAATATTAAACTAGTAACAATTTAATGGTTAATTTTGTTGAGAACATGTAGCATTAAAAATAAATAGAAGAGTCTTCATACTCTTCATAAATTAATAAACTGGGATGGTCATACTAAAATTTTTGGGGGTTTGGATTATAGGCCCAAACACTTTTCGTTTTTCCAAAGAATTCAATTCAGCCTGTATAGCTTCTTTCCATTTTGACCAATCATTTCTATTTTGACATTCTTCAACAGACTTTGGTTCGAGATCCTGATTTGATATCTCAAGAGCTATATTATAGGCGAATATATCATCCATGATGACATTTTTTTTTTTTTTAAGGAGAATAATTGTTGGATGCTTTGTTATCAATTTTACTATGTCTGTGTCCACGTCCATAATCGCGCCCACGTCCACGATTGTATCCACGTACACGTCCATTTTCATGATTGAATGTTGCATTGCTTCAGGCAATGCAGTGGATCGTAGCTCGTGATTTTTGAGGAGCAACTCATTATTTTGCTCAGCAACCAACAAACAGGCTATAAGGTCACGATGATTTTTGAAACCATGCTCTCGGTATTGTTGTTGTAGGAGCATATTAGAGTCATGAATTTAAACAAAGTTTAATGTCATCGGGACATAAATATTATACTTTCTTTATACAAGTATCGTATATAATGACATGTGCTAATTAAAGAGCACTTTTTTTTTTATATCAACATTCTTCAGGAATATTGAATTGTCACATTAAATAAGAACAAGTATGAATATTGTTTCGTATAATATTATACTTAGTTGTTCTACTTCAGGAGAAACAACTTGAATTATTATTATTATTATTTTTTTTTAAATA
>BMAC01000473.1:673877-705581 GCA_014905375.1 Phtheirospermum japonicum
CAGTCATGCCAAATCATGATAATACTGAACTTCGGGTTCAAAATGAAAAAGTATTTTCTAACTCCTTTAGAGCTTTTATTGAACTTTCGGGTCAATATAGAAATATTTGAGTTAGTACTAGTTTATAGTACAAATTAATCCGATAATAAATTATCTCAAATTCTTATGGATATTTCAAGTAAAAAAAAAATCAAACTTCTGGTTGATTTATATTCCAAATTATATCACCATGAGTTTGTAACTCAAGTGGTATCATTAACACTTTATAATGGTGTTGAAAAAGGTTTAAACCTTGGACCTCTCATAATTTTTTTTTTTATTCGAGGTTATCTTTACATTGAGTCATGAATTTAAACAAAGTTTAATGTCATCGGGATATAAATATTATACTTTCTTTATACAAGTATCGTATATAATGACATGTGCTAATTAAAGAGCACATTTTTTTTTTTATATCAACATTCTTCAGGAATATTGAATTGTCACATTAAATAAGAACAAGTATGAATATTGTTTCGTATAATATTATACTTAGTTGTTCTACTTCAGGAGAAACAACTTGAATTAATATATATTTTTTTTAAATACATATGAAAAATAAAACAAGCCGAAAAAAAAAATTAAATTAAAGAAACTAAAAATTGTTTCTTCAAGAGCAATCATAGATCTCATAGTATTCTTCAGGAATACATAATAAACAATTAAAATATGTTAAGATGGTTGTGTTTCTTTAGGAATCACAACAAATCATTGTTTTAATAATCTTTTAAGTTATTAATAATTGTTAGTATTCTTCAGGAATACATAATAAACAACTAAAATATATTACGATGGTTGTGTTTCTTCAGGAATCACAACAAATTATTGTTTTAATAATCTTCAAGATTATTAGTAATTGTTAGTTCATGTTTCTTCGGGAAATCATGATTATAATATATGATGATAGTATAAATAAAAATAATATAAATAAACATCATACCGAATATCATTATATGCACATATATTATAGATTTAATCATCAAACTCCATCAATATGAATTATTATCATAATATGGTTTGACATAAAAAAAAATATACCAAAAGAAATATCATCATACATTATCATAAAGAAGGAAAAAAATGAAAAACAAGTATTTAGTTTTCAATTGTAATGAATGCTTTGATCAACAAAAACTATTTTAGTGCAAATCAATTGTTAATATGATTATTGATCTCCATAATTCAAGCATGATTTTCAAAAGATCTTCATATATCTCCATATGTAAACATGCTTTTAAAGAAAAATCAATAGATCGCCATATACATATATGAATTCAACAAACATTCTTATATATATATTCTTACATATCCCAACAAATAAGGAAGATATAAACATAACGGTTTCTAAATAGATTAATTTAAATAGATCTACATACACAAGAAATTTACGATCAAAAGAAGATTGATAATACCTTGAGGAATATATTAGTAGAACAATCACTTGGGGAATTGGTAATATAATAGCTTGGGGAATTGGTAGAACAGTCGTGCTGATAACGTGTTGTAAAACTAGAGAAAATGAGAGAGGAGAGTGAGAGAATGAGAGAAGAGAGTGATCAAAAGGTGTATTTTATTATGAGGACTAGAGTCCCTTTTATAGGTACAAGATTAGGATTCAGGGGTAGAAAAATCATTCACATAGTATATCATTATTACAATTAATTAATTATAACACAATCTTATTTTTTTAGAGAGAATTTGTAGAACCACGGCCGGCCTGGGCATAGGCCCAAGTCTAGCGCCCCAAAATTCAAGTGCCCGATTGTTTTGTAAGTTCACCTATATTAATGAGTAGGGTTTAAAAATTTTATACGGTAATACTTAAAATAATATAAGTAAAGAATTGATAAAATAAATAAAACAAAGTGTTTTTCTCTCATTTCTTCTCTATCTTTTCTTTCTCTTCAATTATGTAATCCTACTTATTTACATGTATGCTATTTTTTTTTAGATATGCACTTTTTTTTAATGATCAATATTATTTTTACTTGACTCATTATTTATAGAGAATTTTACTATGCTTGAAAATTTGACGTACAGTCCATTTTTATTTTAGGGATAAATGTTTCAAAATATCATCTCACTTGACTTTTTTTTTTTTTATGTTTACATTTTTTATGCTATCTGTACTCTTATGTTTCTTATGTTCCATTTTTTAATTAGATTTTATAATTTAGTCGAATGAGTATAAAATGAGTAATTTAGTATGTTTATTTTTTAAATAAACATACTCTGGTGGACTGATAGCACCAATACAACGCCATTGGACTGGAGTAACAATTGATTAAAGACTGTACACAATGGCTCTTGAATGAAGAAAAGGAAACAAATTAATTATTCAACTCTTTGGCACCAAGAAATTCTACTTACCATGCTTGTTACTTATTACTATAAATATTATCAACTCCTTTTGTTGTCTTCACACTTGAATCAAATAGTAGTCTTTCGATAAACACGATTGAATTTAATTACTCCAAATAGTAAGACGGTTGCCAATTGCAATTCTTACTATGTGACTAAGGGGATGTTGAGTGGAATTTTAAATTCTATATAATTATAGGTATTCTAATTTAGAATTACGTAGATTTTATGAATTAGAATTCTAATTATCCCAATAATGCTCTTAAATTAATTTTGAATAAGTATTTTTAAGAATCTAACACAACCAGTTCCAGTCGTAAACCTCTTAGATTCAAATACCAAAATTAATAATCACGTGACTTGACTAAGGTACTCTTTAGTATATCACACAATTATTTTAAATTGTGGCAATTCAAATATATATAACAGATTTTTCAGGATTTCGATACGGATAAAAATATAAAACATAGTCAAGTATATAGGTTTAAAAGAAAAATCAACAAGCTAAAAAGTTCTTTTTTTTTTAAACGTCATTCTAAAGTTTCAGTTCCAAATTAAAAAACATAAATAATATTCGTAATTAATGTATCCAACTCACTCCTTCCTAGTAATTATCTCACTTACGATAAATTTGTTTATATTACTTAATATAAATTAAATAAGAATTATTCGATTTGGACTACCTAGTGGAACCAGCCTCGTTGAGGTGGCAAAATACGAGAGCGATTCAACTTATCAAAGAATTGGAATAAAACTCTAAAAAGACGAACTATAAACAAAGTGATGAACATACTTTTACCTTACCGATAACGATTCAAACTTATCAAAGAATTGGAATAAAACTCTAAAAAGACGAAACTATAAACAAAGTGATGACATACTTTACCTTACCGATAACACCATGATATGGTGGCGTTGAAAGCATGCCAACATCGAGCGAGGTGCATGTCGGATCGAGACATGGGGTGACTTTGTCAAAGAGTTAAAACTACAATTCTACCCCGAAAGAGTTTGGTTTTCGATTTTTTGCCATCCTTTTCATTTGTGTGTGTTTGTTTATTTGGTTTCGCTTGTAGTCCAACTTTATGGCGTCAAGGGATAAAATTAGAATAAAATGGTAAAAAAAATTCTAAAAATGACAATCAATTTGTAACAAAATTGAATGTCTAAAACGACAATTAATATGAATTGGATGTACAATTTTATTTGAAGATGGATGGAGTAAACAAAAGTAGTTATCGGAATCTCTTGATGTTTCAGTTTTAGCATTGTCATGCTTTCTTTCATCATGTAAAAAAGAGAAAGAAAAAAGGGTTCTTCATTATTCTCAAATGGTTACACATGCTCTCATTGGCAGTGTTCAACATATAACAATTGTGACAAGATATTATAGTAGCTAAGCAATCGTAGTATAGTGTGCCCAATACATTAATTGTAATAAGACAAAACATTACTATAATGGCCTGAAGAATACGTCGATGGGCTCGATTTTTTCCGCAACAACAAACCCTTCAGTCAAACAATCAGTCGACATGTACCTAAGATGTCTCGAACATTTGAGGCACACGGCTCAATGCAACGGCCGTCTTGGAGCCCGGCGAACGACCTAAATACTCGTTAATATACTCACCAGCCAACAAGAGCTTATCCATGTCGACATTAGTATTGACTCCAAGGCCGTTGAGCATGTACACAACGTCCTCAGTGGCAACATTTCCCGAAGCACCCTTGGCATACGGGCAACCTCCTAGGCCCGAAACCGATGAGTCCACAGTGCTAATTCCCATCTGTCATTAGGAGTCGAGATTTTTAAGGGAAATGAGTGAAACCACTTCATGAAAAATTATAAAAAAAAAAAAATTGAAGTGAAAAGTTACTGACTTGGAGGGATAAAAGGATGTTAGGAAGAGACTGGCCATATGTGTCGTGGAAATGAACGGCAAGCTTCTCAACGGGGACAACACTCATCACGGCTTCAAGCATTGGGAAAATAGTACCTTTTTCCAAATAAAGTACAATAAAACAGATATCTTCAAGTGAGCTAAGAATTCAGGAAAATTAAATTACAAGCACAAAATTTGTCAAGCATGTTTATAAAATAAACTAAGACGATACCAAGTATCATCGTTCTACACATTTAATAGAGGCACACTCTTGACAAACCACTTAACCGTTAGGCAGGTCTCCTAAATCAAATCTTAAAATAAAATAAAATAATAATAATAATAATAATAATAATAATAATAATAAAAGGAGAAACAGAAAACCATAAAAAAAATAAACCGAAAAAAAACAAAACAAAATAAGAACCCTAAAGAAATGGAAAAAACAAACTGAAAACCTAAAAAATAAAATAATAAAACCCGTAAAATCCTGAAAATAAAAATAAAAAAATAAACCCAAAAAAAATGGAACTCATCAGAAAAATTAAACTAGAATAAAAAATAAAAAAAAGAAACCTACAACTGAAAAACTAAAATTTGGGTCTTGCCTAATGGAAGGTACTCTGTTAGACGGTTTGATACAAATTTTTGTCCAGTTCATATTGGACATAGCATCATTTTATGCTCAGAACTGAATGATGGATATATTAAACAAAAGGTACTTTGACAATAATCTTAGTTTACAAATGCGATAAAGATGGCATCGACAATAAATTTCATATGTAACTGCCATAATCGACGATGGCAAAAAATGATAAATGCAATAAGTTGTTTAGACAATTACCAGGTGTAGCTACGCCTATTGTGTCTCCAAGTGAGATCTCAAAGCAGCCCATGTTATGAAGTTCCTTCGCCACATATGCAACTTTGGAAGGGGAGATATATCCTTCGACTGGGCAGCCAACAACGCAGGAAACATACCTGTTGAACATTAAGTAAATATATATTATCAACCAAGTTCAACTTATTAGAATAATGTAGATTAAATTAATTCACTGAAGTAAAAATAATCAGAATAAAATATGGAATTCTATTTTACATGATTCCCAATTTCTCTTACCCACGCACGGGAATGGAAAGCTTTTTGGCAGCACAAGTTACAGCACGATAACGAGCGAGGCTCTCTTCAACACTGCAGTTAATATTTGATTTTGAAAATGACTCAGAAGCCGATGCGAAAACAGCTACTTCCTTTGCGCCAGCTGCAACCGCGGCTTCAAAGCCCTAACAGTTACTTAGATATGTAAATAATCAGAATACTATTTTTTTTACTCTCATCGGTGGGACCAAATTAAGACCGTAAAGTGCCACCAACCTTAAGATTAGGTGTCAGCACAGGCAGTCTAACACCGTCTAAATTCTTAACTGCATCCATCACATCTTTCGCATCCGCCAGCTATTTAAGTCAATAAAAAGGATTAATTAACAGATAAATTATTTTATTTATTAAAAAAAAATCTGACTTGTAGAAATCTTTTAATCACCTGAGGTACCCACTTTGGCGAAACGAAACTCGTAGCCTCAACAACAGACAACCCACACGAAACCAATTTGCGGATCAAATTGACTTTGACCGATGTCGGAACAATTGTCTTCTCGTTCTGTAGCCCATCCCTGGGGCCCACCTCCACTATCTTCACATATCTTGGTATGTCTTTGAAAGGCTATACACGGAAACAATAAACATTTCGATCAAATGAACTAACAACTCATGAACCGACAGCTGGCAAAAGTTTTAGCTACGTCCAATTGAGTACCTTGAATTTTGGTTCTCGGGCATCATTGCCGTTACAATAGGAGCAATCCCGGTAATTGGACAGGTAGCGCAAACCGTTAATTGTCCCACAGCCCACTGGGCTCCGACCAAGACTTGAAGTCCTCTTCATTTGTCGTCTCCATGTAATGGGCTCTTGCGTGTACTCTTCAAAATCCTCACTGTGAATTTTCACCATATTTTGAAATTCTAATTGATTATATATGGCATGCTAAAAAATCATATAAGTGGATAAGAGATGCATATAAAATGAACTGACAATAAAAAAGTAAAAAATAATAATAAATGACAATACGCATACTCGCAGCTATTAGATGAGCTGCAACTTCTTCCTTCAATCCAGCAGTTTCCCATGCCCATGTCATCTCTGATAGGCCGACACGCACTGGATGAGAACCCATAAAGCCGATTGATATTGCTTAAGCTTGGCAGCTTGTCAAAACCAAGTGGCTCCTCCAAACTCGACATTGTGTAAGCGAATGCAACCGAGACTGAACAAATTCACAATAGAAAGTGGTCCGTTATGAAGAATTGCCGAAGAGAATTATAAAAAATAATAATGAAGAATCAATTAAACAAGCTACGACAGCCAAAGATTTCTAATTTCAACACATTTAAAATATTATGAATTGTTTTGGTTTTTCTCACGATGAACTTCGCTTATATGTATTAAAGAAGGCAAAATAGGAAATGAATTATCGAAAGTTAGAGACTTAAAAGCTGCGGATATTCTAATATTCACTTGTGCACCACTTTAAGGTAAGATCAAAAATACACAGAAATATTACATAAAGAACTTCTAATTGGATGAGCTAAATTGAGTTACAAAAATCCATTATTATAAGTTTTCTAGTTTTAACATTGGGAACCCGATACACCTCCAGGAATTATACGCACTTGACAGGATTTAAAAAAAAAAAATCTATCGACAAGTTATGCGATAACGGACAAGAGCTTTTTATATATCCAAATAAGCCTACTAAAATTAATGTAAAAGGAAAACAATAAACACACAGAATCAAGCTGTAAGTACACTAGTTCATCCAAAACAGAGCAACACCACAATACAAAATCTGAGTTAATCTAATTCAGAATTCCGAGGTATCGACATAGCCTATACAACAAGAGCAAGCATAATAAATGCCAATCAAGATTGAAGTAGCAAGAAATTTAGTACTTATAAAATCACTTAAACATGTGCTCAAAAAGCTTTTACCAAGCCCAAAATCTTTATCATTTTGGCCGAGAGAAGTCATTGGAACCCATTTTTGAAAATTAAATAATAACAGTAGTAATAATAATAATAATAATAATAATAATAATAATA
Organism: Phtheirospermum japonicum; assembly: GCA_014905375.1. Lineage (NCBI taxonomy): Eukaryota > Viridiplantae > Streptophyta > Magnoliopsida > Lamiales > Orobanchaceae > Phtheirospermum > Phtheirospermum japonicum. The sequence goes on from BMAC01000473.1 coordinate 681,322, forward strand.
ATAACAGTAATAATAATAATAATAATAATAATAATAATAATAATAATAATAATAATAATAATCGAAAGTTGTATTTAATTGTAAATTCTAGAACTGTGAAAATGTGAAAAGTCTGAGATTTTCTAGTAAACTTCTAAATTGAGTCAAATGACCCTCAATTTCCCTCCTAAAATAAGTAAATATTCTATTTTCTCCAGAAAAAGAGGAATAGGAAACAATAATCAAAATATTGCCCCAAATTTTCTCTTTCTCCAAAAAAAACAAAAAAAAACGCAGAGTTCAACTGAGAAATCTGAACGGCCTTGTCAGTGTTATCAGAGAAGAAGACGAAGAGCAACAAGTACCCAAAAAAATAAAAAATAAATCAAATAAGGAGAGACAAAGAAACCCATACCTAAAATCAACAACAAAAATAGAAAGAAAAAATAAATCAGGGCCACTGAAATTGGAAAATCCCCTTTTAGTTTTGCAGAAAGAAAGAGTTGTCAGGTCTCCGAGTTTTCCGCAATTGGGGGTTTGTAATAAAAACACGCAAAGAAAAAGAACAACGAGTAGTTGGTTGGTTTGTGTGGGCAGAATAGAGAGCAACAAACGTGACGGAGAATTATTATGTTATAAAAATTAAAATAAAAATTAAAATATTAATTTAATTTATTCGAGTATAATAATTACCGTGGAATTTGAATTTAGCTCTTTTTTAAATTAGGAAGGGCTCAACTAATTTACGACCCTGTATTATATAAGCTGCATAAGAAAGAGTAAAACAATAAATAGTATGGAGGAGTAGTTGTTTGGGAGTAATTTTTAACGTTGTCATTGTCGATGTCGAGTTGAGTTTGTGGGTTATTGTCTTATTTGTGCGGTGCGGACATTTAATTCAAAACATTTATTAATTTGCTTTATTTCGATGGGAGGGGAGAGGAGAGGAGAGGGTGGTAGGTAGTTTTCAGTTGGAAGTTGGTCAATTTCACTCGGTATACTTTATTTCGAATAAATGTTTTTCAATTAGTAGTATTATTTTCTTTATATAAAATAATAATACGGTCATTGTTTACAATTATTATTCCTCAGATAGTATACTATGGACTCAGGTGCACCTTGTAAGGTGCACCCTATAATTTAATTTATTATCGTATATAATTGATATATATATCATCACATATAACTAGTACATATCATCACATATAATTTATGCATATCATCACAAGTAATTGAAATTCTAAATTTAAAATTTAAAATCTTATAATTAAAAAAATAAACCTAAAATAAAAACTTAAACCCTAAAAATAATAAATTAATCCCTAAAATAAAAAACTAAACCCTTAAATTGAATATTAAACTCTAAATTCTAAATTTCTATCATATATCATCACATATAACTATCACATATCATCACATATAACTGTCAGAATGACAGATTTTTGTCGGGCCCCTAAAATGGAAATTTAAATACAAAAAATAAAATTTAAACTTTAAAATGAATTATTAAACCCTAAAAAAGAAAAACTAAACCCTAAAATATAAAACTAAACCCTAAAATAGAAAAGTAAACCTTAAACTCTAAAATTTTGACACATATCATCACGTATAACTATCACATATCATCACGTATAACTATCATATATCGTCACGTAAAACAGGGTGACACCTAGCAAGGTGCACCCAGATGCACCTAATAAATTGCCATTATTCCTCAATATTATTTTTATCATTGTTTGTTTCGGATAAACAATGTCATATACTCCCTCCGTCCCACAAAAATAGTCAACTATTCCATTTTTTTTACGTCACACAAATATAGTCTAATTACCATATTTAATACATCATTAGTTTTTTATTTCCACACGTACTCTTAATTAATATTCTTAAAATACTAGTTTTCTACCTCGTAAATTGAAAATTGATGATTACAATGCAAAATCTTACTATTCCAATAACAAATATACTAATTTCAACACTGATTTTTATGAGTATTAACTGACATTAATAAATTCAATAAGGATATAATTGGAAAATATTGGGTATAATTGGAAAATACTAACTAAATTAATGACTTAACTATATAAACTACCAATTTTTTAATCTGTGTGAAACCAAACGTAAGACCATCGAATTGGGACGGAGTGAGTATCAAGGTTTTATTTAATACAAAAATTGTTATTGTACATCCACTTAGAAAAACATTAGGTTAGACTGTTATGTTAAAACAAGAATTATATCAAATTGAAAATGGATAAGATCCCCTTTTGTTTTTCCTCCAGTACAATATATATATCTACTTATGCTTAGAGTATTTCGTGGGTAGATAAATCTCTCCCTAACAAACTTGACAGCTGGAGTATTGTAGAATTATCACAATATAATATTTATTAAACTAGATATTTCTCCAAGTACTTGGGCCTTAATCTTATGCGTGCTCCTCGTCTCAGCCCATTAGTCATAACATTGCCCTCCCCTGCTATCGCAACCTTGTCCTCAAGGTTAAAACTGGGGTACGCTGCCCTAAAGTCCATGAGATCGACCCACGTAGCGTCTTCAAGTGGAAAGTTATCCCATTCCACCAACAATTGCTTGTATGACTGACCACCACGCATAATAGTTCTTGAAGCTAGTATTTGAAGAGGTTGCATTTCAGGTAGTGTTGGGTAGGGAGGTATCGTCGAAGGAGGAGAACTCGTCGGGTTATACCCTTTAACCTTCTTCAAGAGAGAGACATGGAAAACATCGTGGATACGAGCCATATCAGGTAATTGAAGGCGGTACGCGACTTTACCAATACGATTCAAAATCACGAAAGGGCCAAAGTATTTACGACTGAGCTTTTGATTAACGTAGCCACGCACTGAGATTTGTATATATGGATGCAATCACACGAACACCCACTCGCCAACATCGAACACTCGCTCTGAACGATGACGGTCAGCTTGTTCTTTCATACGATTCTGAGCACACTGTAAATTTAATTTCAATTGCGCTAAAACTTGATCTCGATCCTTCAGTTCCTGTACTAGTGCAGCGTTGGTAGCCGAAAAAGGTACATACGTACTCAAATTTGGGGGATCTCGACCATATACTATCAAAAATGGAGTCATTCCGGCCGACGTGTGGTAAGAGGTGTTATACCAGTATTCTGCCCAAGCTAAATATTCAGACCATTGTGAGAGTTTATCCATGACAAACCCACGAAGATACATTTCTAAGGTGCGGTTTAGGCTCTCTGTTTGCCCATCCGATTGCGGGTGATATGCCGTGGACATGTTCAAAGAAGTCCCGTGAAGTTTGAATAATTCTCCCCAAAAAGAACTCCGAAATATTTTGTCTCGATCACTCACTATGGAACAAGGAATACCGTGTAATTTTACCACTCCATTCATGAAGACTCCAACCACTTTGCTCGTCGATGCATTTGGTGTCAACGGGAAAAAATGGGCATATTTAGATAAGCGATCAATGACCACCAATATCTCTGTATACCCTCGCGATTTAGGCAAACCCGTGATAAAATCCAACGAAATATCCTCCCATATACGATTTGGTATAGGTAGCGGCTGCAACAAACCCGCCGGCGCCAAAGTAGATGTTTTAATCTGTTGGCACACAAGACAATGCTCAACATAGGTGTAAATATCCTTTTGCATATCAGGCCAAAAACAACTCGCCGTGACTCGATGAAAGGTACGCCAAAAACCAGCATAACCACCGATGACTGAATCATGAAATTCTGTTAGGACCATAGAACGTAGAGAGGAAGGGATGAATAAACGGTGTTTAAAATATAACAACCCATCTACTACTGTATAACCGAAAAAACTAGAAGGTTGGTTCAAAATCTGCTGGTGTAATTGGACTAACTCGGGGTCTTCAAGTTGAGTTGTGCGCAACTGCGGTAAGAGCGTAAGCTCAACAGTGATTAATGATAAGGTTGAGGCATCAACCGAGAGCCGAGACAATGCATCTGCTACAATATTCTGACGCCTTGGTTTATAGATGATTGAAAAATCGAACCCCAACAACTTTGTGAGCCATTTTTGTTGTTCCGGTGTATGAATGGTTTGGTCGACTAAGGCCTTCAAACTGAATTGATCTGTACGTATTACAAAATGACGGCCTAAGAGGTATTGCCTCCATTTTGAAACAGCTACTGTGATTGCTAACATTTCCCGATGATAGGTAGACGCACATTGGGCTCGAGGGCAAAGCTTTTGACTGAAAAAAGCAAGTGGCATGTTGTCTTGCAATAAGGCACCGCCAATACCAAATCCGGAAGCATCAGTTTCAACGACAAACTGTTTGGAGAAATATGGGAGGGCTAGGATTGGCCCGGAGACAATGGCCTACTTTAAACACTCAAAGGATTTCTGGGCGGACATGGACCAACCAAAATTATTAGACTTTAACAAATCCGTTAAAGATGCAGCGATTGTAGCATAACCTTTGATAAACTTTCGATAGTAACCCAAAAGTCCCAAAAATCCACGAAGAGCCTTAATAGTTTGCGGTATAGGCCAATCCACAATGGCCTGAATTTTCTGTGGGTCCATAGAAACGCCGGCCGATGATATGATGTGGCCCAAGTATTCAACTTGGGATTGAGCAAAGACACACTTTGAGAGTTTTGCAAAGAACTTATGTTCTCGTAATACCATTAAAACCTGATATAAATGACCCAGGTGTTGTTCTAAAGTAGCAATATAAATGAGTATATCATCAAAGAAAACAAGGACGAGTTTTCGGAGGAACGGTCTAAAAGTTTCATTCATTACTGATTAGAATGTGGAGGGGGCATTCGTAAGGCCAAAAGGCATGACAAGAAACTCATAATGCCCATCATGTGTGCGGATGGTTGTCTTGTAAATATCCTCCTCTCGAATCCGAATTTGGTGATATCCCGATCGGAGGTCTAACTTGGAAAAGAATTGGGCTCCGTGTAACTCATCCAGAATCTCATCAACTGTGGGAATTGGAAATTTATCCTTAACCGTGGCTGCATTCAAGGCTCGATAATCTGAACAAAATCGCCACGTGCCATCCTTTTTCTTAGCCAATAAAACCGGCGATGAGAAAGGACTATTACTCGGCCTCAAAATCCCTTCCGTTAACATCTCGCGCACCAAATTTTCGATTTCTGTTTTCTGGAAATGGGGATACCGGTAGGGACGCACATTAATCGGCATAGTATTGGGTTGTAAATGGATCGCATGTTCACGTGTTCGGCGGGGTGGGAGGCTTTTTGGTTTAGCAAATACATCACCAAACTGATCTAAAATGTTATGAACAGGTGCTGGAACGACAGGTGGCCCTGTGATTTGAATAGACGAAGCTGTGAGGCTAAAGAATGCAGCCACCGAGTCATTGGAGGTAAGCTTTCTTAAGCTACTAAACTGAATTGGATAGACGGTAGACTTAGTTTCACCATGGAGAACCACCTCAACTCCGTGAAGCTTGAAGGACATTGTCAACGCAGCATAATTGTGAACCGCTGCACCCAAAGTATCAACCAAGCAACACCCAATACTATATCAGAGCCTTCTAAGGGTAACACATAGAGATCGGTAACGATGCGATGGCCTTGAATTATTAAATCTACGCAGTGTACACAACCAACACACGCCAAAGGTTGGCCATTACCAACCGCAACCGAAAATTGACCCACTGTCTCAATTGGCATCTGCAAGAATTTGGCCACACGTGCTTGTATGAAATTATGCGTGCTACCACTATCGACCAAGATTTGCACCTGGGTTCCATTTAACAAACCTGTAAAACGTAAAGTGGTGGGCGAGGCTGATCCCGCCATCGCATTTAAGGAAATCTCCGGAGTTACTCCCACGTCGTCCAACTGTAGTTGCTCAAGCGAATCACCCACTTCCAGAGAATTGTCATCGTCAATTTCTCCTTCGACCAGAAAAAATTGTGGTTGTGTTTTACACTGATGACCTGCAGCATACGGCTCGTCGCAATAATAACACAATCCTTTCTCCCGACGGGACATCATCTCCCTTGACGAAATTCGTCGTGTGCTGACTGCGGTCTGGGGTTTCGGCATAGGGTTGTGTGGCGATATAACTGAGGTGGGGATATTGTGTGGGAGGAATAAGGGTTAGGACTGGATATTGTTTTGGGATTGCTCAGAGTATGAGAAAGTACGGGTTGGGGGATACGTGGGCTGGAAATATAAGCTGAAGGTCCTTTAAAGTTCGATGGGGCTGGCCCATTCCACTTAGAGCTTGAAAAATTATGAAGCTAATGTAAAAGTTTTGCCTCGTGTAAATGGGTCAATGCCATGGCCTGTAACAATGACGGCGGGCGAGCAGCGCGAACCTCCTCCTGTAAATCATTGCGCAACCCAGAGATGAAACAACTCATTAGAAAATCGGAGGGAAGACCCACTGTACGAAATGAAAGTGCCTCAAATTGAGCAATATAGTGTTCGACAGTCGTTGTTTACACCAATTTGGACAATAAACCCTGCACATCTTCAAACTCGGAAGGGCCAAAGCGAATTTCTAATGCACGCGCAAATTGATCCCAAGTTGCAACTTGTCGGTTGCGTGAAACCCATTGGAACCACTAGAGAGCACGACCTTCCATATGAATTGAGCTGATGAGAAGTTTTTGATCTTCAGGAATCTGATGATAGGAGAAATAGCGGTCCGCTTTAAAAATCCACCCGGCTGGGTCGTCGCCGTCGAAGCGAGGAAAATCCAATTTCATATGGCGAACGGGAGTTGACGATGGTGACCATGGACTGAGATGGAGAAGACCACCCCATCAATTGGGGAACCGGTCGGGGCGAAGAATAGGTCGGAGCCATTGGTACAGACATAAATGAAGGTATTTGAGCCAATGAAGGACTCGTTATCTGTGGAAAGCTCATTTGGGTGGCAGATGGAAAAAATGGGGACGGATATGATACGGAGATAGGCGGAGCCGACCCAGGAATTGTTGCTGCTCGAGAGGGAATCGGAGGTGATGACGACGATGGTTGAACCGGAGAGACGTCGTTGATCAATTTCTCATCGAGCGCCTGTAATTTGGTGAGAATATTTGTTAGGGTTTGTTGTTGCGAAGATAATTGTGTTGAGTGAGAATCGTAATGAGCTTGAATTGTCTTCACAGTATCATCGATGTTCTTGGGCAGAGTCCCGTCAGCCATGGTTACCGACGAGATCAATGAAAGCACCAATTTGTTATGTTAAAACAAGAATTATATCAAATTGAAAATGGATAAGATCCCCTTTTGTTTTTCCTCCAGTACAATATATATATCTACCTATGCTTAGAGCATTTCGTGGGTAGATAAATCTCTTCCTAACAAACTTGACAGCTGGAGTATTGTAGAATTATCAAAATATAATATTTATTAAGCTAGATATTCTCCAAGTACTTGGGCCTTTATCTTATGCGTGCTCCTCGTCTTAGCCCATTAGTCATAACATAGACCTTCGTACTTTTTAAAAAATAATATATATCTCTTTTGGGTGAAAATTTTATTTCCCAAACAACGTAAAAATTGATTTATGTTATTTTAAAAAGTATAAATTCTCATGATATTTAAAAACATGATTTTTTAAGAAAATCATTTTATTAGGCTGGAGGTGATTATTAGATGCACTCGGTGCACTCAATTATTTATGTATGGTGGTTTATATAAATTTTGTGCGATTATATGTGTGTAATGGTATATTAATATTCTGTGCGTTATTATATATGGATGTGCATCCAGTGTGATGGGTATATGTATGTTCTGTACAATGATATATAAATATTTTATATGATAATATATGTATATATATGTTTGATGGATGTTCATATTACCAATAATTATATTTATCACATATAACATTCATATATCATCACACAAAATATACATAACATTCATATATCATCACACAAAATAAATATACATATATCACCCCTATATATTAATGCAAAATCCTCCTAACTTATGTCTGATTCGTATGTTTCGTTTGACAAATAAAAAATTCGGGTGATTCGTTTGCTTGTGTGTCATCGTAGCCTAATATTTACCTAATTTAATACTTTTCTTTTAATTATATATTACCTAATTTAATTCTTTTATTATATTTTGCTTTATTCAAACTTTTCTTTATTCTCCTAATATAAAAAAAAATTCATATATAATTAGTAGATAGGATTTAAATTAGTTATTTCAGTTAAAAGATAAATTATATATGAAATAATTTTAATTAAAAAAATATTATTATGAAAATAATTAAATAAGTTTTATTGATAATAGAATTTAAATTAATTTTATTTTTGGAGTTTAAAAAATTCTATATAGGTAAAATATGATTTATTTACAATAACCTAAGTTTGAAACTAAATATTAGTAATATATTAAAAATAAACATAAAAATATTAAATTATATACTAATAATTAATAATCATTAATTAGACACCAGTACAATACAACATGGGTTGAGAGTATGACATCTTTTGAATATTTCAAAGTATGTAACTAATAATTATTAAGGAATTTATTCTAAACATTAATATATAAAATAATTTAATTATAATAATTAATAAAATAGATATTAGACACGGGTTTATCATGTGAAACCTTTTGTATTTTTGTAAGTATGTAACTAAGATATTAATGAATTTAATTTAAATATCAAATATAAAATTCTTAATATTTATAATATTAATGAATAGATTAGACAAGTACAAGGCACGGGTTGAGATTACATTATTTTAATTTTTTATTTTAGGTTTAAAATTATGTAATTATCACAAATATTTTTTATATTTATCTTTTGATAAGTCCCGCATAATACACGGGTGTTAAACAATTATATATTAATGCAAAATCCTCTTAATCTATGTGTCTGTTTCGTATGCTTCGTTTAGATAAAAAAATTGGTGCTTCCGTTGCTTTTGTGTCATACGAGCCTAATATATACCTAATTTTGTATCTTGCCTAATTTAATATTTTCTTTTTATTATATTTAGCCTAATTTAATAATTTTCTTTTACTATATTTCATATAATTCAACAATTCTCTTTCATACTCCTAATATAAAAATATAAATAAGTCATATATAATTAGTAGAAAAAATCTAAATTAATTATTTAATTAAAAGACTAATTACATATGAAATAATTTTAAGTACAAAAAAATCTTATTTATGAAAATAATTAAATAAATTGTATTTATAATAAAAGTTGAAATAATTTATTTTTGAAATTGTAAATATTTTGTATAGGAAAAATTATAATATATTTGCAATAATTGGAGTATGTAACTAAATATTAGTAATGAATTCAATTTAAATATAAAAAAAATAAAATTATATAATATTAATTAAAATTTATTAGACAATGGCACAATGCGAGAAGGTTTGAGAGTATGTCACCTTTTGAATATTCCAAAGTATATAATAATAATTATTAAAAAAATTAATCTAAACATAAAAATATAAAATGAGTTAATAATAATTAATTAATATAGATTAGAGATGAGTTGAAAATGTGACATCTTTCGAATTTTTATAAGTATGTAAATATAATTATTAACGAATTTAATATAAATATTAAAATATATTATTAATTAATAACTAATAAATGAACAGGGCACGGGTTTTGAAAACATTCTTCCAATTTTTTTATTTTAAATTTAAAACTTTGTAATTTTCATAAATATTTTTTTATTTTAATTTTTTATAAATACCGTATAATACATGTGTTAACTAGTTATCATATAGAATATAAATATATTATTAAGCAAAGAATTGAGTGCATTGTGCTATGTAGACCTAGGTGCACCTAACATCACGACGTTGGACAGACCCACTATTTATTTAGATTTTTAATTATAAATTATCGTGGCGTGGGAAAGACTAAGGGGATGCTTGGTGAATTTTATGGGAATGGGAATGGGAATGGGTTTGATTGTGAAGGTTAATGGGTTTGATAACCCATATTTGTGGGGGGTATGGCTCAATACTAAAAATTGGGCAATCAAACCCATAATGTGGTAGTTATCAAGCACCACTTTAATAGTGTTTCCCATTCCCTACTCTCTAAACCCTCCAACCAAGCATCCCCTAAGCCTTTTTTACTATACTTTTTTCGTGCTTCAAGTAAAAGGGGTAGTAGTGAAGAGATGAGACGCACTCGTATGATTTTGAAGCTGGATTAAACGTGCGATTAACATAGCATAGAGACTTCTACCAATAAAGTATTAAAAAGTGATATCTACCAATATCCTGTAAAATATTTTCTCATCAACCTTCAAAAATCAAAGTATTGATGATTTTGTTTTTATCGATACATAGAGTTTGGTATATGATGACCCAGTTACGAGAAATTATGTATTTATATAAATATATATAAGTGATATATATAATATATACTTATATATATATAAAACATATAAATAATATGTAATAAATAAGTGATGAATATAAAATCATAAATTCATATTTCAAAATTTTTTTTTCTAATCTTTTGTAATCTGTAGATGGAGTATTACACATCTTTATATATATATATATATATATAAAGGAGAAAAATAACAATCATGCCCCACAACAAATGTGAATCCTCTCTTTATTAAAAAACTTTTTTCATTCTTTTACAATGGTAAAACGCTTTTGATCGAGTGTTTTCCACAATAAAAACTTCAACAAATAGTTCTTATTGTGATGCTCTTATAAAAGAGAAAAAAATTGCTTCACTGAACTTGGATAACAAAACGGAGAAGACGTAAATGAAGACATTTTTATCGGATGAAATATATTTATAAGATTTTAAATAGAAAACTGGTTCAACTTGAATGATGGATCAATTGTTGTATATGTTTCAAATAACTTTTAAAGAAATAATTGTGATGATTATGTATTTCAAATAATTGTGAACAAGTAATGGATAGAGGTGAATGACTTTACTACATTTGTTAACATGCTATTCATATTTATCAAGAAAGACAATTCATAAAATATATAGGAGAGTGAGTGGAGATAAAATAATAAACTATGTACAAAATTATCTTTAAAATACAGAATAATAAATATTGTGAAACCAATTTTATAAATTCTTTTCCTAAAAACAACACGTTGTGTGAATCAGAAGGAGTAACTAAGAAATGAATAATGAAAATGGCTGCATAACCTGTCTTTTGCAAGATGACATCCCATCGGAATAGTCTCTTTCATTTAACATTTGGTTGGAGTGGGATTTAATATTTAACAACATTTTTTAAATACAACGCAATATAATAATGATAAGTTGGGTGGTCTAAATCTCGTTGAAATGTTCATTGTCCATAAGTCGTGGTGATGACAACCCTGAAAAGAAAGTTGTTTCCCTTTTTATTTTAAGCAACCAGTACTTTATACGCGTGCGATGCACGGATCGTACGGTGCATTAATATATAAATTGAATATTGATGTTATTATTGATTCTAATCAATTAAATCACTAAGTATGTATTATTTGATATTATTTGGTATATAATATATTTGTTATTATATTCGTAGAGTTGTCATTTCAACCAACTTTTGATTGGTGACTCATAAAATAATATGTCTATTTGTAGTTTTGCATACAACATTAAATTTGTTGTCTTAATTGTTTTGGCTATTAGTAATCTCAATTTGTATTTTTTATGCTATTATAAATTAAAAATATGATAAATATGAAGTAAGATTTACAATAAATAAATAATAACAATGGATTACCAAACATATTTACTCTCAGTAATACCGAGAGATTTTTACCGATGGATTAAACATTCGTTAATGACACTCTCGGTAAAATCTTCAGTAAATTGGCGCCAACATTAACCATCACTGTTATAGAAGGTAATGTCGAAGGATTTTCGAAGGAAAATATACCGAGCGAAAAAAAACCCATCGGTAATACAGAGGGGAATATAAAACCCTCGAAAGTACATAAGGGAATCAAATGCCGTCGGTATTATGCCCTTGGTAATACCGAGGGTATTTGACGCCTCAACAAATTGTGAAAAATAAAAAATAAAAAATAAATATTATTGAGGGTAAAAAAATGCATTCGGCATTACCGATGAGAATTCCGTCCCCTCGGTATTTTGAAAATTAAAAAATATATATTTTTTTATAAAATTAAAATAAACACTATAATTTCATATTATACATTTAAAATGTAATTCACATGATTTTAACATGTAATTATCATCGAACTTATATTTATTGGCATGTATCGTGTAATAATTAATAGTAGGATACGATCAATATTTTGTTATACTATACAGATCGATCGAGTTATTCAGTTGCATACGTAATTAATGAAGTCTCATTATTTTTTTTTAAGTTATCATGTGGTTACTTAAAGATTATATTTTATTAAATATTATTTAATTCTCATAACTATTATTCTTAAAAATAATTACATAAAATTATTTTTCTATATCGTTTAACTGAAAGTTTTTCTTTTCGAAATTGTTGAGGTAAGTTCATGTAGGTGATCCGCTAACATTACTAATTGTAAGGAGACAATATCCACATCGTCAAGTCCGTATCAAATGAACAATCATTTAATTATGTAGAAATATAAACAACATGATCAACTTTGTAAAAAATAAAATTATACCTATTTATTATTTTTCATCATATATTGTAATTGTCAATTAAATAGATATTAATTAAAAGACCAATTTATTTGCTCATTATATAATATCTCTATTAATAGAATGACATACCTATAAGGAAAGCGTGTATACAAAGTACTATATGTTTCATTGTTATATATATATAAAAGATTTGAATTTTAATGGTTATTTGTGGCAATACATAACTTTTGATTACTTTTATTTTTCATAAAGAAATAGTTGAACATTAGAAACAAATTGATTACGGTAATATTTATTTACTTTAGTTTTTGGGTGGGGATCTTTAAATTATACTTGACCAGAGATTATGTAGGAAGTCTTTTAATTTAATTCAATTATAATTAATGGAGATTATTATATTTTTAATGGAATAATTATCTATTTTAAATTGCTCAAGTTTCACCATTTAGATAATAAATATAATTAATCTAATTGGATTTATCATATTCAAAATAATTAATTATTTATGAAGGTTATTTTATATTATTTAATTTTGAATAAATAATATTTGATGGAGGGTATAATTCGTAGTTAACCATTTTGATGTTTAGGATGAATATATTGTATTTTAGAACAATTTAGATTATTACTTTTTATTTAAAATATGATTAAACACACATTCACTTACCCAAATAATTATCTATGAAGGCTAAATCATATATTAGGTCACTTAATAGAAAGTAAATACTTATCTATGAAAGCTCTTAATAATTATTATTTATTTTAGTTATATTGAAATTTCAGGATATTAGAACATTTTAAATTAAATATTATATAAAAAWTTTCGTACTGATCTTTATTTAAAAACTAATTTTAGGACCTAATCTAAATCAATTAGAAACTAATATGAATCAATTTGGATATGTTAAAACTTTTATAAAAAATTTTGGTCATGCGTTTAACGTTAAAGACATCGTTCATGCATAAATATAAATTAGAACATAGTTAGCTATTTCTTAACAATGTAGATAAAATATTTGTCAGTCGTATATAAATATCATTGGAAGAAATTTCGCTATATATAAAAAATGGTATCCATGCATTCAATAATGATAAGAATATTAAAAATAATTTTTTTTATACTGCTCCCTTATTATATAGTTATAGATATTTGTAAGATTTATTAATTGTAATTTCAATTTATCATAATTTGATTTATAGTTTTACTTATTGTATATAAGAATATAAATGTATTAAAAATATTTATATGCAAGTCATATATAAATTAATGTGATAGATAGTAATTATAGACATTAACTTTAATTTACAATATCAACTCTATAATTAATTAGATATGTATACATTTGGTAATGATTGTCTTAATGATAGGTTTTAATTGAATAATTATATATGTGAATTCACATACTATATATAAGTCATATCTAAGATTTAAATATGATCCAAAAATATATATATATATATATTTAAGATTTAATAAGTATGCAATTAATAACTTAAATATAGATATAAATACATGACTTTTAATATTTTTTAATTAATTAAAACTGACCACTATATTTAACATATCGTTTTGGAGGGAAAATTTTGAGAAATACTTTTAGAAATGCTAGGCTTTTTATATATATATATAGATTATAAAAACAAATACAAAGAGAATACAAATCTAAAATATCAACAAGTGTATTATGTCAAGTGCATTATGAGATCCCAGGAAGCATGAACATGTGAACTGAATATGAGAATACACTTAATACACGTAAATTATAATGTAAAATAAAATATGATACGTCTAAATTTCTTATTTGAAATGTTTGTGCTCATAGAGATTTAAATGGGAAATATGAGGCTCCAAACTGTATATGCACTTGAATTAAGTTAGTTAAAGTCTTAAAAGTGCAATTAATTTTTCTAATATTATTGTTTAATACATGTTATAAAGAGACTAATAAAATCTTTGTAATCTTGGTTTAAATAATAGCATGTACTCTAGAAAAATAGGAGGGAAAAAGGAGAAGGCGATAAAATGAACCATAAAACATGGTAAAACTAATTTTCATTTAAAAAAAATAAAAATAAAAATATCTTCCCAAATGGAGCTTCTAGAATTTTGTGGGCTGCACACAAAATGACAAATTAAATGGAATGGCCCTGGCAATCACTTGGTTCCACAAAAGTCCAAATAAGAAATGTAAGGCTAGAATTTTATGACAAGGGCCTATGTCCAATTAGCCCAATTTTGCTTTAAAAACCTTTGTTCTATACCAACCACAAGTCAAACTTACACGGTGGGTAGGGTTGGGCGAAATAATCACCTCAATTCTCGACCAACATTTTTCAAATGCCAATGTGTGATTTTTTTGTTTGGAACGCGGAAAAAACTATGGGGAATATGTGGACCGTAACGGTGCGATTGGATATCGTTGCGTTTATTTTCGTTTCGTTTTATTAAAAAATAATAAAAACAAAAAATTTAGGGAAATAAAATTTTTTGGTAAGATAATAATTGAATATAATTTATATATTTTGAGTATGTGATTGAATATAATATTATTTGGTAAATAAAATCTCAAATAGGACCCACAAAGATTTTTGTGTGGTGAGAATTAACGGCAGTGGAGATATGAGAAAGAAAAAAATAAAATAAAATTTTTGTTGGTAGAAAATTAATGTAGTTGAGAGATAAGAGGGAGGAGGAAATAAATGAGAGAGAAATGGGAAAAAACGTATTTTAGAAAAAATGTGAATTATATTTTTTGAGTTATAATTTATTTGCCATTTTTTTAATTTTGCTAGTAGAGAGAAACCAACACAGCCCGATTATTTTGGGTTGGATCAATATACTTGCATGAAGCATCATGAATAAATATCATATTCATCACCTCTCTTTTATATATACACTCGTCATTTATATTAATTTGACATATTTCATTCAAGGTGGTGTTTGGGATTTGAGTTTTGAGATGTTTATTTTGTTGACACATATTATACAGTCCCATGTTTGGTCGAGTCTGACATAACATAAGGGACTTATAGTGTGAATATGCAATAAACGACAAAGTAAAAAGGATCATTCAAGATCATTTATGATTCACACGTAGAAGTTCGTACAACAAAAACTACTGAAAACTAAAGCCTGTTAACAAGTTCTGCAATTATGATCTCTATGATAAAACTTTTTTTTTGAGAAAAAAAACAAATCACTGAGATCCTATTTCTTGCATTATATGCTCACTTAATTAATTTTAACTTACATCTTCAAAGGGAAAATTTTATATCCAACAGATCCTGGTGAAACTAATCTTCAGAAAGGCTTTGTTTACTGCTCTATTTTAATTCTCAAACCCTTCAAAAAATAAAATCTTTATCGCATTTTCGCACGTGCAAAAAACACTCCAGCCAACAAACCTACCAAAGGAAAAAGACCACTCAGCAAGTTTAAGAGGGTTCCATATATATATATATATATATATATATATAAGTAAGTTTACGACTTAGTTTGTGCAGTTGAAAGGAACTTACCGAAGAGTATGCTTGCTGAGTTTTCCAAACTCGTCGGGACCTTGAAAAGGAATATACCAGCTACAGAAAGAGGAATCTTGTTCAGTGACCCGACAAGGCTGCAGCATGTAAAAAGATTTAGAAAGAATGCTAAACAAAAATCGAACGATCGAGAATAAAGGAACGCAAAACAAAAGATTCCATTTTCTTTCTGCTAGAAAAAATTTTCTACCCCAAAATGTATGTGCTAATGAAATTTTTTCAGGAAAATACACTATTCATTCACTCTTTTTTCTTTTTTTTTCTTTCTCCCACCCAACAATTCTACTCATATTTAAATAAAAAAAGTAAACAAATCACTAATCAATATTGCACATTTTCCCACAAATTTCAGTATCACTCACTCACATATTTCCAACTACCAATCATTTCAAATCATTAATTTACTATTTCTGTACTAAATAAATTTTCATTTTTACATTTTCATATCATATTCAATCACACACACACAAAAAAAAAAGAAGCGTAGCCAAAACGCAGTTTATTCTGATTGAGTATTATTCGCACGACGAGTACGATTTTTAACATTTATAGGAAAAGTTCGAACATAATGAGGGCATAACAAAACTACAAACCCAAACAAAGTTCATTATTCGGTGTTGTATTTTATTTCCTTTAACTGACCAGACGGCACGTCTAAAAAATCCAAATATAGTACTTGTTCAGCTACCTAAAACTCTGAGAAACAGAAGGTTCCGGAAGTTTACCTGTATGTCGTAGCCCCTGTTTGATGGAGAAACCACATCGATGTGAAGCTGATTGAGAGACCCAAGAACCCACTAAACGTCATTACTAGCCAAAAGGTGGGCAATCTCAAAAGCGGTCTGCAATAAAACAACCGAAATAAAACAAGGTAAGCATATGAGATGAACATCATTTATATATATTCTATTTTTTACAGTGGTACTCAAAAAACATAAAAGTACGACTCGGCCAAACAAACAAAGGTGAAATTCCCGACGAAATGCAAATATTTTCACTTACATTTATAGGCCTTCAAAATTTATTATTTCTGTACTTGTATCTTTAAATTTATTTAATAAGATATGCTCTCAGCTAGTAAAAAAAAATGCTAGAGACAGAAACCATCAGTTTGCATTTAGATAATATATAATAAATTATCACTCACGTTTGTGAAAGATAATCGACCTCGTTGAATACAATAATTAGAAAAATCCCGAGGGGCAATGAAAGCGTATTGTTTAGCATGACCATTGAGAACTCGTTCAAGTCTCCAGATTTAGTGACTTGCTTTGCAGTATCCATGACCCTACGCAATGTCAACTGCACCACAAGCAGAGAAATCACTATAATTTTGTAGAAAATGCAGAAGCTCAATTGTCCCAAGAAATTACAACAGCGTCTGTATAGTTGTCCGATGCTTAGAATTGGACAAACTTAGAAATCAAAGTTGGTGATGTAAGCAACAAACACAGAGGCTGGTTTTTTAATTCCACAAGTCAAAGGGATGAGTTTACCTAATATTTTACAATCTTTAACTTAGAAGTATAATATGTAAACAAGAATCAACTTGGATTTAATACAAGACTGAGATTTCATGAGGAATTCCAATCCACCTAAATATCTATCAATTCCAGTATGTCACGAACAGCAGATATGTCTACTGGTGCCAAAATGATGGCCCAGCCTGAGCCCACCACTCCAATGGCAGAAACCAGTCCTTCAGGATGCAAAACACCCCAGCCCAAACGGGCCCAAGTATACATTTTGTGGGTGGATTCTTTCGATCCAGGCCAAAAATCATGCTAACAACGGCCCGTCAGGACAATATACCCAGTGTTCTCAGGCCTATAAAATACGAGCCCGGACCGGATCTATTCTTGATCGGGCCGGGCTTAATTTGGCCACCTCTACATAAGTCCAAGCAAGCAAGATTCAAGAAATCTTTAGAATTATCATGTTACAAAGATGGGTCACCAAAAAAATCTGGATATAACTGAAAAATGTCAAAGTAGATAAAACACAAGAGACAGCATGGCCTAACAAACATGAAAAACAGGATTACTCACGGAATATGAAGCTGTCAAAAAGCAATTGATCAACTGCCATGTGTACCCAATGGCATGAAACGAGAGATCCGTGATTCCTCCTGATATTGCTGAAACTATCTGCATATAATGACTCAACCATCACAAACATAAAACTATATAAATGACATCAATTAGGGATCACTTTAACTTGGCTATCAAAATGGCATTTAAAGATAACCAAATGAATTTTTATGTTTTTTAAGAATGGGGTGTGGAGGATGGATCAAGTTAAGTACAAGTTGATTTATCATCTAATTGTCTTTCTTTGTTTTATTTTTTTTCAAATGACATACCATTAGAAAAAGAGCTGCCCAAACTCTGTTGTCATGGCGCTTGCTGAATAGATACATTTCGCCAACAGCAGTCATCACATTGGTTACATTCTTCAGAACCGTGACCATGGCAACATTTATGTATTTTAGGCTGCAATGGACATGAGTTTCGTGTTAGGCAACATTTTGAGGTAATTCTTGTTGCACTCTTGCAACACTTCTGATTCTTTTATAATGAGGCAAGTATTTGATACATACACAACAAATATTAGAAAAATACAGAAAGAAACAAAAAATTGTCTTCTGAAAAATATTATTCACACCACACAACCAGAATTTTCTGTTTTTCCCTTTAATTGTGCTTATCTTAAGGTTGTTTAAAAATGAGAGAGAGAGGGAAAAAAAATTCATCCTGCAAAAAGAGCAATCCAGAGATCACTGAGTTTTGATTTTAGCAGACAAAATTTTTGTTATTGCATTGCCAACGAAAGAAGTGAACAGTAGAAAATCAGATGAAGAATAAATATTGTTCAAATTAAATGACTAAAATTAGTAGAAATATCGGACGAAATCTCTATGTGGTGGATTAGCATGTATTAAAATAAGATTTTCACACAATGAACAAGAATAAAGAAAAAAAAGAAAAAAAGAAAAACTCAAACATACAAAGAACTGCAGTAAGAAGTCAAAGGCGGTTATAACAAATCTCTAGCTCAAATGTTACAAAAGGCAACATCTATTTGAGATTAAACAATTTACATAAAACAAAAAAATAAGGAAATTAGTACCTAAACATACTTGTGACTAGCATCCCCACAAAAATAATATTGACGGGCAACCAGACCTTGATTAATCTCCATGTGAGTGGTTCAGTGGTAATTAACCCAAGGAAACTCAAGATCGAAACGACAACTACTGAGACAAGATTCTGCAATCATGAATAAGATCATAATTGTCCATGGCAAATAGAATATTACTTATCAATTGAACCATTCTAAAGTCAGTGTCAGACAATTATGGCTGAAAATCAATTGTGATGAATAAAACAAAGAATTCATTATAGGATGTTACCTGATAAAGCATCAAAGATATTCCAGCGTTGAAGTCATAACTGGAGAGGACATATTTGTTAACAAGTATCATGCTGCATGAAGAAAAACAATACGCAATGCCAGATAATAACGCCTTATTGTGTACTGTAAGTACTTTTCGACTCCGCATTGCCTTTTCTCTGTCCTTTTCTAATCTCCCAGTCTCCACATCAATCTCGGCATGATTACTAGGACTTTTCATTCCAAAAGATCTGAGAATAAGAAGCACAAGAATCAACAACTATTATCATGATATCAAACGTTGCCACATTTGCATTCCATTAACCACTTGAATTGCAAAAGGCAAAAATAAACAAAAACAACAACAACAACAACAACAACAACAACAACAACAACAAAAAATTAATGCAGTGCAAGCAGCTTTTCGAAAATTGGAAATTCCACAAACAAGCGTCTAAACTCTAAAGGAATTGAAATCTTAAAAAAGTCAGAATATTTATTATGTTTTAGGGCAAATTTGTTCTAAGACTCAAAATTCTGGATTCGGATTGTGAATCCCAATACCCGGTGCAAGGATTCAAAATCTCACCCCCCACTCAACAATTTCTCACATGATTTGAATTATAAAAATTATTATCATTACTCTATATTTTTTATATTTACATTTTACAATATAATAATATAACATCACCACTTTTCAGACATGATTTGACATCTACAGTAAAAAGTACAGGATTCAAAATTCTACAGCAAACAAGGATTCTTATTATTCACAGAAACTCTCAGTAACCAAGATTTTGAATACCAGGATTCAGAATTCCAACAAATCATAATCCAAACATCCCCTTAAAGGAACCAAGTTCCAGATATTCAGTTATCACTGAAAAACTAAAAACTAAACACTTAAAACTAACTTTGTAAAATTCTGAAGGTATGAACCAAGACAAAGATTCGATTCGATTTGATTTGAAATCAAATTCTTGAAATATACTAGCTTTCTGAATTAAAACATATTGATAATCTGTTTTACTTGTTGGGTCTTGACAAGACATGTAAGAACAATATCAGGCTCCTTTTTAGTAGTCTCCATCCTTTGACTTTGGTCATAAAGATTGTTTTAGCGTATTAAGAGCAATATACGTCCCTATTCAGACAATTTTCAATTCCACTGTTGACACTCTCTGTTCTTGAAATCAGATTCGGAAAACAATTTAACATTTTAACATGTCGGGATATGTTGGTTAATCTGTTAGAATCCAAGAACTTGGATATCAGACTTTAAATTGAAATCGCAATTAATCTACATATCACTCGAATTGGCGTGCATCCTGAGACAAAATGTTATTGAGGCTAAGTTGCACTCGTTTTATGATCAAATTATTGGATGAACAGTAGAATCATAACTTATCAACTCTACTAGCTTCAAAATCTTCAACTCACAAAAAAATCTACCAATTTCTATTGGAGTGTTATAAAACAAAAGATACAACAAGCAGTAGAAAGGTTTAAAAGCGAACTTCCAATTTCAAAATTGGATAGCTTGTGAAATACCAAAACATGTTTCTATTCTTCCCAAATAATGAATATTGTTCTTGTTTTACAGATAATACGTTTAATAACAGAATCAGCATTACAAAGACAAAGTCTAATCATTCATGGTCATCTTTTAAATCTCAATCGAAACTTGACAGCAATAAATGCATATATAAACTCAGCCACCAAAATAGAGAGATTATGAAGTCGAACGACATGCTTGATAGCCACCTCGACTGAGTGCACATAAACAATCGTCAGAAAAACAGAAACAAAAGGCTTCAAAATTATGTTTAAAAAAAAATTGCAATGAAGAAAGCAGCAAGCATACCTGTTAACTACACCGTGGACCTGATCTAGCAGTTTGTATAGCTGATGGTTTTCTCGGGTTTCTTTCACTATTTTGGGAAATACTAACCGATATCCACAGCTAGATTTCTCTATGATTCGTCAAGTCCAGAAAAGAACTTTCTGACAATGTTCTAACAAAAGGGCAAAAAATAACCAAACAAAAAAGGTATCGTTAACAGATAATAATTGCAAATATATAATATCAACAGGTTTGGAGGCAGAACGCAAGAAGAAGATAACCGTTTTCAAAAATTGAAAATTATTTCCAAGACTTCATCTGAAGCTACATATTTCAAATCCATAATATTAAAAAACCCATTAAGGTTGATTGGGTTAAGTGTCATCCACAATGGATTTCAAATCATTTGAAGCTATTTTTTGTAGTCATTTTTGGAGGACTTCAAATACATATTATTAGGAGTAATTTTAAAGGACTCGCATAAATGTAACACCCATCAATTGTAAAAATTAATATGAATAGCAGCAAATTGATTCTTCAACTCATGAACCACTGTCTGACCCTTCTGTTCATAAATAAACTGAGAAAATAAAATAAAGAAAGAAACGAATGCTAAAAATTCAATAAGACAAGTCTTTTTTCAAATAGTGGATTATTCATGATTTACAATATATCTACGAAACATAAGCAACACGAGTTCCCTTAAGCTCTACTCCAGCTAATGAAAAAAAATTGAGCAAAAAAAGGAAAATAATCAATAAATCGAAAATTCCGGGATGCCCATCTTGATTTTAATTCCATCTAGAGAAAAAAAAAACATCTCATAGCAGGCACCCACAAAAAGAAAGTTACTTGCAACAAAATTACAATAAGCACACACACACACATACGTACGTGATGAGTGCAAGTAATTTTTCTGGGTGTGACTGAAGAATTGAATCTTCTGCTCAGCTGCTGCTGAAGAAGGAAATGGACGTCGAGTATAAATATCAGTGAGAGAGAGGGGAGAAAGTCAAACTGCGTAAACAAGTGAGAACTCATTAAAGGCGATTTTTTTCCATGTAAGCTTACGTTTTCTGAAAAAGGGAAGTAGGAGTACTTTTTTTCGCTTGAAATTCCGGAAATCAGAAAAAAGCTGCCTGAAACGACACCGTTTGGGATATTTGTGTTAATTTAGGTCATGTTAGAAAAAGCTACTATTACGAAAACAAACCAAGGATGACGACGGATTATATTCATGGAAAAAGTCGTGTTTTTTGTTGTCAAAAAAAAAGAAAATTTGGGTTTTTATAATAGGGTCAATTTTCTTTTGATTATTCCAAATCATAGAGAAATTGAGATTATATATTTAGGTTGTGACTGGACGATTTTTAATTTGTGAGCTTTCACTTTTAGCGAAAACGGTGTGAAAAATTATTTTTAAAGACTAAATATGAATTTTGGAAGTACGATAATGTTAGAAGATAAAAGAATGGTAATAATCACTGATATAAAGTAATTAAATAATGATTGATGGTTAAAATGACGTTTAATGAAACGTGTATCAATATTAGGCATTATTCTTTCCTTCTTTTTTTCCCGAAGTACGAAGATGTTATTGAGAAAAAGACAAACTGATTAAGAGCTGAAAGTGTGTAAACTCATTGCAGCCTTGCAGCCCTAAATTAATTGGAAAAATTAAACATTGATTAAAGTCCAGTGTTCTTAGATAGTGTTTGTGGATAAGTTGAAAAACTATGTAAATTATTTTCACGGCCAAGATTTTAGAACCATTTTTTTGAGTGTTTGCAAACACTCCCAAAGTCATTGGTTAGAGAACACGTATGTGTAAAAAATTCTTTCCCCCTTTTTTTTTTTTTTTTTTTTTAACATGATGAGATACACAGTGATAAGGTTAGTATTTTATCATGATCTGAAATGGAAAGAAATGTTGTGATTATCAAAAGTACATAGTTGAATTTCCTAATAGGTAAATCATCAAATAACTTTCCAGAACTAAAAGTCAAGGCAGTTTATTTAGTATCCTAGCCCATCAAATCAAATAGTGTATAATTGAGGGCTCCAAACCATTTAACAATGAATGCCGGATTTTCCAATCCAACCTAGTCAAATATGGTACACATTAAATGAAGTATGCTTTTTGAGCCCATGTACACTAAAATTACATTCATTTCACAAATAAAGTTTGTTGGTACATGGAATAGGCCAAATAATAGGGAATAAAATGGCATAGCCAAAAGAAAAGTCTCTTCTAGTGACTTTCTGGCAGATAAACACTTCAACAACCAATTTACTTTATTTTATTCTTAATCTTTGAGTCGATCAAGTACTAGATTCGAAATTGTTATTTAAAAGGTCAAATGACGGCATGTGCTCAAGCCTCAATATATGTGCATATAACTGACACAAACTCAAGATTCGAAAAGCTATAGTTTAAAAATCAAGTGTGATACTGCAGAATAATAACACAATGATATTAAAACTTTGGAAAGAAGCATAAACATTGCTTTTACAACTAAATTACATCATTACATCTCTTGTTAATAAAATACAAGGGATATTCAGTTTTAACTTGGTAAGGCAGAAAAAGGTGATAATAGACCTCTATAGTCCATGCATGCAAAGCAAAATGGTAAAATGCCGGTGGAGAGTTTAAGAGGGAGGCACTGAACAATGGAACTATCGGCTATCGGCTATCAGTCTCCTTCCCTAAACCAACTATCGTTAAATGCTATTTACCGAGACACTTGAAGTGAGCAACGAGCGCCTAAAGAATCACAGCCTGGAGATTGTCTTGTTTCTCAGGGATTTGATTTTCCAGAATGAGTGGAAGAATAGTCATGGTTCACCTTCAGCCCTTTACCAAAAGCAGCAATTAGCAGAGCCCTCAGCACGACCTGCACCATTC